>JADLZN010002536.1:0-65764 GCA_018155175.1 Sinocyclocheilus anophthalmus
GTGAGTGCCTCATGTGTCACTAGATATGCTAAAGGTGCTAGTGTGATGCTTTGACACCAGAGAGAGCAGGAAGAGGGAGAATGTGCCACACATGTGTTTGTCATCGCTTAGTACCATTCATACGCCATCTGTGTGTGTGGATGGATGGAGCTAGTGCTGCCCGGGCCGCCTCACCCATTACCAGCCTCTCCTCCTCAGACAGATGGGCTTTAATTAAAATCATACAGTAATTAACAAATCGACCCTCTCTTTCCCTCAAAGACGCCATATCACACGCCTCCACCCGCCCACTTCCTCCTACAAACTCATTAACTCGCTGATTGACCTGTTTCCATCAAAGAAGAGTTGCACTGAATTGCAGGATTACATTTCTCACGTGCATTGAGCAATTTGGATAAATGAACCCAAAGTATTTAGATCAAAGAGTCATTTTGCAGTCTGAGAGGTTTAAGCCACATTGGTCGCATATGATTACGAGGCTAATTTAAAGGTGATGTGTGTCATTCTCATATCAAGTTGTATTGTTGTGAGTTTGATAGGTTGATTTGCCCAGAAAGTTTAACACTGTGTCTTTGTGGCAGTGTCAAATCATTGATTAATTTAAGCATCACAACCAGCTCAACACACCAACATATAACATGCTGTATGCAGTATAAATATAGTATAAAAGTGTGTTTGCTTATTCGGTGATGCTCAGTCAGTACCTTTAAGGGTATGTAAGACAGTAGTATTGGAACATATGCTTATTACCTTTGCAGCATAATGTTTGTGTGCCTGTACCCTGCTGTAAAACCCAGCATATGCCAGCATTAATTCCATGAAGGTCCAGACTGTTTTATGCTGGTTAGTGCAGATATAGTGCTGGTCTAGCTGGTAGTAATTTGGAATTTTAAATAAGTTATAGAAGTCAAACTTGTAAAATATGAATCACAGCCTATTCAAGACACAAACTAATAAACATCAGTAGCATGTAACTACAATTTTGTACTTATGTTGCATCAAGTTCAAAATTGGAAATACATTTGGGTACTTTCATGTGTCAAAATCCAGCTGACAGCTACTGAAAACAAGAAAATATTTAGTAAAAGGAATAAATATAAAAAGCACATAGTAAAACAATTATTTCATTGCAGTCAGGAGCATAACTTATTGCAGACAATAGTAACAATGGCTGAAAGTGAAATAATTTAACCAATGTCAAGGGCAAAGTGCCCATCTATAGTGAACACTAATCACCATAACAGTGACAATGGGCTTCAACAAATTTTGCACACACACACGTTTGTTGGGGTCTTTCTGGGATTTTAGAAACCAGTTTGCATTGGTCTTACCGACCATTTCCTTTTATGACAAGCCAAATTTTTCCAAAAGTGTGGCAACATATGCTGCTCCACCAGCACACCAGAGTCCCACAATGGGGTCCAGCAACCAGTGACCAAAGCTGGTACCAGTGTGCAAAACATACCTTATGCTGGTCCACCAGAAATGTGGGATTTCAGCAAGGTAACAGTTCACATTAGATCAATTCCTTATTTGATTAAACATATTGCAGCTTTGGGGGGGATGGAGGGGGGTGCTTCACAAACTCCTGCTTTCTTCGTGTGAGGGGTTACGTGAATTTGTAGCTGAAAAGCATGGGTGTTCATAGAGTTTAACTTACAGATACTTTGCTTTCAAGATTCCTAGTGCTTCATCAGAACCTCTCAGTCCATACCGCAAAAGGTTTGCCAAGTGAAAAATAAATTAAACCATCGGCAAACGTGATTCTGTAAATATTTAAACCTTGATCTCTCACTTTGGAGGGTAAAGCTTAGGTAATAGACAACAGTTAGTTCTGGTCCTTGTTTGTAGTGTATTGGATGCAGTAATTAACTTATGTATTACAGTAGAGTTTGAGTTTAATGTGATTGTATTGCTTTTGTTTTTCAGTATTACTACTCCATTAAGGATATATCAGTTGGAGGCATGTGCATCTGTTACGGTCACGCCAAGGCTTGTCCTTTCAACCCATACAACAAGGTTTGTCATCTGAAGCTAAAGAATCTTTATCCCCAAATGATTTCATATTCAGTTTAATTAGGTTTATTTCTTGAGCTTTATTACTAAGTTGTTAATTAGAGATTAATCACTTTTTTTGCCTTTATGAAGCATGCTCTCACAGCAGTTATAAAAAAAGAGAAAATTAAATAGTTGCATTTGGGTCTTATATGATCATAATGCTGTATTTTGTAGTACAGCACCACAAAAGGTCTAGCACATTTTCAGATAACTTTATGAAAATAATTTGACAAATATATATGAATTATATATTTGAATGTGTGTGTATATATACTTAAATATGTGCATTTAAAGAGGTCTAGAGGGCAAAAATTGGATAACAATACACAATTTGACACAATTTCAGTAAGTGAATGGTAACAGAATTTTAACTTTTAAATCAACTATCCCTTTAAAATTTGAGCCATGAACATATCAATATAAAGAGGTTGCAGACACTTGCGGGCTTATTGTCAAAAAGAGAAAATGAAAGGAATGAAGAAGGAGATGGATAAAGAAAACTAGTTTCTAGAACTAAAATAAATGCTTTTGATCTATTTATTTATTTATTTAATAATCGGCTTTAATATGACTATCCTAACCTCAGCCTATAAATACATTTGTCAAAGTCACATTTTTCCATGTTCTAGTTTAGGTCTGAGGATGAGTGAATGCACTGAAAGGCTGTAAGCAAAGTGTAACCAAGTTTACTAAATTCATTCACAATATGTACACATTAATTCTTAATCTTGTGCCTAATATGCTGAAAACGCCTGAGCTGTTTGCATTTCTGTAAATGACTGTCGGTTATTTAACATTTCTATCGTAACAGTTTAAAAAAGTCAAATATTAAATGTTAAGCTGCTTACTTACTCTTTCATTTCACTTTTTGATGGTTAAAATGGAAGTTTCATGTTGAAATTCATGCTCTGCTTCAGTAAACGTTAATGGTAACGCCTGCCTTCTTTGATTTGATTGGCCATCTCAGTCATTTAGACATTGTCGAGTGCTGTTAGACCACTGATCAGCTCAGCACCAAAATAAAGCTACTATTAGTCAATTATTACACAACTTTTATGATACACATCGGAGAAAGCCTCAGTTCTGCATTGTGTTTGCCATCTCAGATTGAGTTTTAATTGGGAAGGCATTCTTTAATCATTTCTGAATGACACACAGTTGGTTTGATTGACTGTTTGGTTTCGACATCAGAAATTCAGCTGTGAGTGTGAACACAACACTTGTGGTGAGAGCTGTGACCGCTGTTGCCCTGGTTACAACCAGAAACCCTGGATGGCGGGAACCTTCCTCACACGCCACGTCTGTGAAAGTAAGAGGCCTCAACAGTGTCCCACAGAGCTGAGCATGCTGCTTTATTGACCATTTTTGTCTTATTTTAGGTGGGGTCTATAAACATTAGGAACATCAGTTCATGTTATATGACGTCTGAGTGACTATATTCAAATCATAGTTACACTATGTAAAAGTTAATACATCTTAATATGAATTATGCAACAGTTAGTTTGGGTCCTTCAATCTGACTGGTTGATTAGCATTTCAAGATTAGTTGATATAACAGTCCAACAGCACCTGGACTCTCCACTGTTTGAATCACTTCACTTTCTGTTCAATAGACAAGATGCGATTTCGACCACACTGAGTGTCTTTATGAACAAGCTATTGAATTATTCACTCAACCGATTTGTTAAAAAACATTACCTTTTCAGGAATTAACCAGATGACTGTCTTCATGAGTGAGTCACTGAATCGTTTGTTAAATGAGTTTGTTCAAAAACACAGAATCGTTCAGGAACACAATGCCCCTACTGTTTGTTGCTCAGTATTGCTGTGTCTTAATGTGTAACCATTTTTGTTGGTGAAGCAAAAGCACACAAAGTAACCAGCAATATTGAGTCTAAGGTTTAAGTTATGTAATATTAACTTGATTATTAAAGCAATATCACTCAGTCTGGCCACCTTCATGCTGTTCCATGGTTACTTCTTGTTATGCCTTCTTGTTACTCCATCCTCAGAAGCGGCCCAAGCTGCAGTTGCTAGCTTTAACCGGACATTTTTGAATTAGTAACAGAGATTTAGACATCTCTTTTTGGACTAGCAATGGAAGATCCTGAATTCATGGTGCTGTTGGTCGGAGTATCAGCACACCTGTCATTTACCTGTGGCTGAATCTTAGCTCTGCCAGTATTCAGATCAACTGTTCCCCATGTGGTATTGCTATATTTTAAGTGTCATGTGTCAGGTGCTGCTTGCAAAGCTGCACTGCTTCTCTTATAGTTGTATAATTGTCTTTATTTTCCAGAGTGTAACTGTCACGGCAAATCAGAGGAATGCTATTACAACCAGACTGTGGCCGATGCTAAGCTGAGTTTAAATATTCATGATGAATATGTGGGGGGCGGAGTTCTGCCGTAGTCTGCTCTGAAAACACAGGAGAATTAACTGTCATCTGTTAGACGGCTATACAGACCCAACTGAGGTGAGCTTTATTCTGTCTATATATACACTGAACAAAATTATAACGCAACACTTTTTGTTTTTGCCCACATTTTTCATGAGCTGAACTCAAAGATCTAAGACTTTTTCTACGTACACAAAAGGCCTATTTCTCTAAAATATAGTTCACAAATCTGTCTAAATCTGTGTTAGTGAGCACTTCTCCTTTGCCGAGATAATCCATCCACCTCACAGGTGTGGCATATCAAGATGCTGATTAGACAGCATGATTATTGCACAGGTGTGCCTTAGGCTGGCACAATAAAAGGCCACTCTAAAATGTACAGTTTTATCACACAGCACAATGCCACAGATGTCGCAAGGGTGAGGGAGCGGCAATTGGCAGGGTGGGGGGGGGGGTTGACTGCAGGAATATCCACCAGAGCTGTTTCCCGTGAATTGAATGTTAAATTCTCTACCATAAGCCGTCTCCAAAGACGTATCAGAGAATTTGGCAGTACATCCAAACAGCCTCACAACCGCAGACCACGGGTAACCACACCAGCCCAGGACCTCCACATCCAGCATCTTCACCTCCAAGATCGTCTGAGACCAGCCACCCGGACAGCTGCTACAACAATCAGTTTGCATAACCAAAGAATTTCTGCACAAACTGCCAGAAACCGTCTCAGGGAAGCTCATCTGCATGCTCGTCGTCCTCTCGGGGTCTCAAACCGGGGGGGGGGGGGGGGGGGGGGGGGGGGGTGGGGGGGGGGTGGGGGGGGGGGGGGGGGGGGGGGGGGGGGGGGGGGGGGGCCGGGGGGGTGGGTGGGGGGGGGGGGGGGGGGGGGGGGGGGGGGGCGGGGGGGGGGGGGGGGGGGGGGGTGGGGGGGGGGGGGGGGGGGGGGGGGGGGGGGGGGGGGGGGGGGGGGGGGGGGGGGGGGGGGGGGGGGCTGCAGTTGTCGTCGTAACCGACTTGAGGGGGCAAATGCTCACATTCGATGGCGTATGACACTTTGGAGAGGTGTTCTCTTCAAGAATGAATCCCGGTTTTCACTGTACAGGGCAAATGGGGCATACAGTAAATAAAAATGACCTACACATTGATCTACATGACAAAGAAAATGTATAGTTTGCATTCTGTGTGAACTCCCATGTGTATGTGTTAATTCATTAAAGCCCTTTGGAAAATTAACAATTTTTTTACTATAGTAACTAGTTTAACTATAGTATTTGCAGTAAAATCTCAGTATCCACAAATTTACTATTCTCTCACTATAGTAACCACAATTATGCTATTTGTAGTAAAACTACAGTAACCACAAATTTAACAGTTTCATTATAGTAACTATAGTTAAATATTTGTAGTTAAACTATGGCAGCACAAATAATAGGCTAATCCGTCAAAAATGGCTGCTATTACCATATATAAAAAACCTTACTACTCAGGCCTACTGGTAAATTGCTGCTAAAAACTGGTCAAGGAAGTATATAAATATGAACATTATTTTATTGTCAAAACACTGCACATGAATACATATATTTTTTGCAAACAAATGATCATTAAGTAGGTTAAATGATCACACAGGTCAAAATGTTTTACTTCACTTTTCTACAACATTGGAATCTAAACTGGGAATCAATACGAATTGAAATCAATAAGCAGAATCAGAATCGGAATGGATAAAATTCAAACAATACCCAGCCCTAGCCACATATTGTGAAGTTCACTGATTTCTGAGCATTTTATTAACAATGATTAGTTGATGGCAAAATTCAAAAAGACAGTTCTTTGGCGCAACGCGCACATCCATGGCCATACTGAGAGAGTATGTTCCAGTTTTCTGAAAAGACTAAAGATTTGTTTTCTTTTCAATGTTTGCTTTGTTTGCCTAAAATTAACTATATCATAGGCTTCATTATTAATTTGAAAAATAATTTTGAACTCATTTTAATACTTGTTTAAATGTTACAATGTAGCTGTAGGAGTGTTAAATAAAAAATAAAGAAATTATCTTCATTCAGTTGTTCCATTTCTATAGGTTTGGTAACAAAAAACGTCTCAGGTTACTTATGTAACCATGGTTCCCTGAGTAGGGAATGAGACACTGCGTCCTCTAGGGGTCGCTATGGGGAACGCCTCGTCGTGACCCGTGTCTGAAGCATACATTGAAAAAACACCAACAACACGTTGGCCGGCGACAGCCATGACATCACTACCGGTGTGACTATAGTATAAATAGGCACCGGGAGAACACATCATCCACTTCTTCGTCTGAAGCTTGCGTCCAAAGCATGGCAAGAAACTAGAGGACGCAGGACATGCTTCAGACACGGGTCACGACGAGGCGTGCCCCATAGCGACCCCTAGAGGACGCGGTGTCTCGTTCCCCTCAGGGAACCATTGTTACATAAGTAACCTGAGACGTTCCCTTTCATGGGAACTTCAAACTGCGTCCTCTAGGGGTCGCTATGGGGAACGGTATACCCACGCCACCATGCTGAGGGGAGTGCATGCCAAAAACCATGGCGAGCACTAAGTACCAACTCTACCATATTGCCATGGGAGTTGCCTAGGCTACATACCCCAAAAAACTTACCTGTTAGGGCCAGAACTCCTGGGCCCGGGGTAGAGCTCAATGCTTGGAATCAGAAACAGATTCCTTTAAGGAAATACGACCAAGAGCCTATAATCATACTAGTCTTGGCCTGTCACAAAGGGGATACCGCACGTTTCTCTTTGTATGTGCAGAAGGAACTGTCTCAACAGACCCTTAATAGCAACACCCTATTAAAGTAGGTATCCAGAGGATACATAGGTGGAGTGGTGCCCAAGGCGGAACCGGGGTTTTAAACCACTCAGAAAGAGCACGAGGCTGCTGCGCGTAGCTCTTACCATACAGGATTTTAGAAAAGAACGCAGAGTACTAGCGTGCGAACTTACCACAGTGTGGATTTTAGAAAGTGTACAAAGACTTCACGTGCACACTTACCATAACATAGATTTTAAAAATAAATTCTAAGGGGTTCTCGTGGCACGCTGAAAGAGCAGCCCATAGATGGAAAAAATTGGTGCATCCCAAAACGCTATGTTTGAGAAGTCATCAACTCGATCTAAGGCTTATAATGCTGGAGTGGCTAGCAGTAAATCTGTAGCTGAGGGAGCAAACATCCAGCTCTCAATCGAGAGGGAGCTCGACCTACAGCATGTTCCAGTGGAGGAACAGCTAGCAGTTATTTAGCTGAGGGAGCAACACCCCCAGTTCTCAAACGAGAGGAGGCTCGACCTGCAGCATGTTCCAATGCTGGAACAGCTAGCAGTAATTTACTTAGCTGAGGGAGCAACACACCCAGTTCTCAGTCGAGAAGGGGGCTCGACCTACAGCATGTTCCAATGCTGGAACGGCTAGCAGTAATTTACCTTAGCTGAGGGAGCACAAACCCAGCTCTCAATGAGAGAGGGGGCTTGCACAGCATGATCGTTAGAAATCAGAGGTTAGTGTACTGCAAGCTAGCCAAAAAACTCAGCGCATCAGAGAGGCAGAGGAAGGGCCTAGTTCGCCTGATGCTGCTGGTTCCAGGTGCTCTGGGAAAAACAGAGAACTCAACTCTCACGTGAGAGGAGAACTCCGAATTCAGAAGGAGTAGCGTGCTCATAGGTAACCCTTTGATAAAAGGGGAGCACTGCTCAGCACTACCACGAGAACAGCCCATGGAGCGAGGAATCCAACTCCTCAGAGAGAATTAAATGCTTGAAAGAAAACACCATGCTCACAATAACCCTCAATGGTGAGGGGAGCGATGCTTCCAAGTGTGTCAAATTATAGACACACTGGTTGAGTGGAGCCCAAGTTACTGGGGTCTAAGCCAACTCAGAGAAAGGGAACAAAGCTCATAACACATAACCCTTACCATCCAGGATTTCAGAAATGTGGGCAATGC
The DNA here is from genome assembly GCA_018155175.1 of Sinocyclocheilus anophthalmus. Taxonomy (NCBI): domain Eukaryota; kingdom Metazoa; phylum Chordata; class Actinopteri; order Cypriniformes; family Cyprinidae; genus Sinocyclocheilus; species Sinocyclocheilus anophthalmus. Next base: position 8,434 of record JADLZN010002536.1, read on the forward strand.
ATAACGTGCACACTTACCACCTATGTGGATTTTAGAAAGAGGGCAAAGCATAACGTGCACACTTACCACCTATGTGGATTTTTAGAAAGTGCGTAAAGCTTAACGTGTGCACTTATCCATAGTATGGATTTAAGAGTTTTCCAAGCATCTGCTCACAGATACCTGGAAGTACTGAGCCAAACGGGAGAGGCAAGCTCAAATACAACCCTCTAAGGTGAGGGGAGCACTGCCTGAGACAACATTACACAAGAAGGTTCTCGCAAATGCCACCTATACTTCCCGCTCGATGCCTCAGCAAGAAGGGATATCCTGGTGATCGGGAGGCCCCTCAGGACGACCTAGATACAGTAGACCAGACAGGGCAGCCTGAAACTTAAGCCCAGTCCGGATGTCCACGAAATCTTTGCAGTGCCGTGCTGGGGGCCTAATGATCAAGAAGGCTCCCGCAGAAGCCTGTGACCTGGCCGCATAATCCAGGAAGTATGAAGCCGAAACCCGGCTTATCGTACCGTCTGGACATATATCGACGAGTGAAATAAACACTGCAAGTCGAGCACCCGGTTTCTGAACCCAGCAGAGGGGGTGCTCATCGAGGACCTACCCTAGAAAAAGGACAGAAACACACAGGTCCCGGGAAACACTGCAAAGAAAGCTAGCAGAAGGATTATACACAACCACCAGCGCATTAAATACACACACATATACACATATAAATATATATTTATTTAGAAATGGATCATACTCATACACCATGGTTCCCGCGTCGGAGCCCCTTCCGAAGAAGCCTCTGGTCCAGACCATCAGTAAGGTGGTCACTTTGAAGCCATAGAACCAACCAAACATCATGGGTCCAGCATAGGAGACTGTAATGCAAAGTTCCCACCTAACCTCGGTCAGGTGAAGAGATGGTGGTTACATGGGAATTAGGAAGGGGAAGATAAGGGCACATGTAAGACCCCCGAAGGAAATGAGTAGATACTGAGCTATCACTCTGATCCGGACAAAGCGCTGACGCCCTGTCTGGATCACATCCCTTAGGTCTTTTACCTACCTTCCTTTGACCCGCGATTATTCCTACCCCTACCCGCGGGCGACACTGGCCTTCTGTGGCTGTCTCTGATCCTCAAACTGAGATGGGCCAGGGCCCCTTGGGTTGTTCGGGCTCAGACCTGGACCTTCGTAAATGCCGCTGAGTGCGCCTTTGCCCGCACTCAGCTACCTCACTAGGAGAAAGGCTCTCGCCTTTATCCAGGTCTTTCAGCAGGCCAGCCTGATATGCTTGGGGCATCACCATTGTGTGCAATGAAGCGACAGACTGACCTGCTGCTGCTGCGTATGCCCTGGCTTTTTATTTTATTTTATTGTTATTGTTTTTTTTTTTAATCTTTTTAAAAGTAAGCCAAGAGGCAGAGGATTGGGGAACGCTCAGCCTAGCTTTTTTTGCCCTCTCAGACATTGCGCTTTCAGCAGAGCACTAGCCCCTGGATCAGACAATGTTAATGAAATAACGTCATCCTCCAGCGGCTCACTCTCGTCCACAGCCGACGATCGCGAGAGGGAAAACCCCTCTTCAAACTCATCGGCCAGATCCACATGCGATCCCCACGAGCTCATTCTCCTCCGTGCCTCAGCAGCGGCGGATCCTGAACCGCGGAGAGCAGATGGCTGTCCCTCTTTCCTCGAAAAGAGAGACAAACGAGAGCCGAGCTTTTTCCTTGAAAAAAAGCTTGCGGTGCACGCCGATTGCCCCCTCGGAGACATCGTGTGCGTGCTCTTCGCCCAAACAAATAACGCATAGATCGTGTGTGTCATCAGATGTTAAACAATGACAACAAGGATGCACACATACTCTAAACGCTTTGCTAGTGCTCGCCATAATGATATGAATAGAGATCGCTCTTACCACAGAAATGCACGCTTAAAAAAAAACAGTCAATGAAGACGAAGAAGAGGATGATGTGTTCTCCCGGTGCCTATTTATACTATAGTCGCACCGGTAGTGATGTCATGGCTGTCGCCGGCCAACATGTTGTTGGTGTTTTTTCAATGTATGCTTCAGACACGGGTCACGACAATGTATTTTACTTTTGATAATTAAGTACTTTTAAAATCATGTACTTTCATACTTTTACTTAAGTAAAAACCTGTCTTTACAACTTTCACTTGTAGTGGAGTAATATTTGACCAGCAGTATCAGTACTTTCACTCAAGTAATGAAGTTGTGTACTTTGTCCGCCTATGAATATTTTTAGTTTTGATATGGGATATGGTCATTGCGCTACTTTGGGCACTACTTTAACCACCAATCAACCACATCCCAGCTCCCCCACCCCGCCCGCACCCACTGTCCTCCTTTTGGAAAACTAAAATATGGTCACCCTAATTAAACTGTCAAACTGAGATTTGAATATGTGACGGAAGGAAGTATTTCTGCACAAAAGAGGGTTTTTAAAGACACTACTGTCTTTTTTATTTACACACTTGTGCCATCAAACTGTTGTATAAACACAATATCACATTCGTAGACGTGAGATATGTCTGTATATCGGCACGCTGTGATTACGTATGGCCAAATCACAACCGTGCCGATATACAGCCATATCTCACATCTACGAGTGTGATATTGCTCATATACACACACACACACACACATTTATTTTATTTGGATCCACAAGACAAGCAACAAAAACGGAATCCAAATACCTTGGGAAGTCAGTTTGCAAGATGACAGGTACACATGGCTAACATACATTCACAAGTCCTTATATTTATAACATTCAACACTCAAGGATAAACAAAACATCTTTGTTTCCATATTTGCATACTCCCTATAGTGGCTGAAACTGAACAAAATTTTGCGAGTTTTTTTGCTTTCTTTTTTTGCAATCCACTCAACTGCAGACCTTTAATCACATTCATGTGCACATGACCTAAACTTCCAAATACTAGAGTAATTAACTTACAATGATAGTCAAGTTGATGGATAGCTTCAACCAATGGCTGATATTTAAGCAATTTGGAAAGATAGCAGGTATCCAAATACAGATCAAAACAACAGCCAACCTCAATGACAATGAGTTCAAAGCCTCGTTTACAATCACAATGTCCGGAGTGTTTGGAATGTTTTTGAAATAGTCTCTGTCAGATGTGTCATAAAACCAGTTCAATTCAACAGTAGTATGCTGGTAAAACTTACTGTCTTTATGTATTGTTTTCAAGTCCTTTACAATCAAATCAACCCGGCAATCGTGTCTGGACACATACAGTCCTTTGTAACAACAACATCCATTTAAGATGTGGGCAACCGTTTCATTTTCCTGTTGATTTTGATGTAACAGACAGTAGGAGTTGTAATTTGATGGGTACCATATTGACAGATTGTACATACAGTAGTTGGGAGACATTGTCGTCGTGCTTTAATCATTAAAAATTAGAATATCCTCTGAGATTGAAAAGTTTGTCAAAATAGAGTGGGATACTGAGTGGTCAGCCGATTGGAGAAGTGCTAATTTTCCCTTTAGTTTCAAGCCCATCCATTGCTGGGCATTTTGGGTTTTTCTGAGGTGAAGAAGTGAGACTCTTATGGCGCTTTTCCACTGCATGGTACGGCTCGGTACGGTTCACTTTTGGGGGGTTTTCCACTGGGTACAGTACCTGGTACCTGGTACTTTTTTTAGTACCACTTCGGTTGGGGTTCCAAGTGTACCGTACCGTTACCAAAACGTGACGTGTAAACTCTGCTGATCACTGATTGGCCGGAGAGAATCGTCACTACCTGCGTCACTGAAATTGCGACATGAGACACAAACAGACCCGCTAGATTTAAATCAGCACAGCCAGCGAAGCCAGCACAAAGTCCTAGTAGCTGACAGTTAGCGGTAGTGCTAGTGTTCATGATGTTCTGGAGTTGCTGTTTTACTTTGTGCTTGCAGTAATTTGTGCATTCCCAACTGATTGTACACACTTTGCGTTTCAGACTCCTTGTCCATGATCGATTCACTTGCACTTCTCCATGCAACGACGACTCGTGATCGCAGCGTCTCCACCACGACCGCCAACACCATCACCATCAACCTCCAGCTGCACGACGACACCGCAGCGTGTGGTCACAGGTATAAAACTAATTTGATGTATTTCATGTCATAATATGTACATAGGATATATATCGTTATATACCTTGTCATGAATTCCTGTTGCTTACCATAAATACACTATTGGTAGCTACTGTAAATGTAATGTTAGATCATTTAAGCATGTTACTGTACAGTTCTTTCATAAATGAATGTATACAAACCTCCCATTTCTAACTATTTTCTTCATTTTGGACCAGGCAAGCGGAAATGAAGCCTGCACCATCAGGAACATCTTGCGGTGTTAAGAGAAATGCAGGTGGCAGACATTCAGCAACAGGAGCTGAACCATGCCCAGAGGGAGCACCACTTGCAGATGGCACTTGAAGAGGCCAGACAAGCGAGGGAGCAGGATGCGGCCTTGAGGGCAGAGGAACACTCTCAAACGGCTGCTTTCAATCAAACATTCCTCAACATTATGGGGATGCTTGTCCAGGCAATGAGTGGCCGAAGGGAATAGAACTGTCTGGTGTTTTTGCACCTTTTTTTTTCTTTGTACTTTGATAACGTTTAAATTTATTTTTGTTGTATTTGTCTATATATTTTAGTTATTTTATATCGGTTTTGCACTACATACATTTGCACATTGTTTAAAGTTTGCTGCTTATATTTTCACTTACATTTTTTTCATGTATATCAGATAATTGTTTACAGTTCTTGCACAAGGTACACTGGCACATTGTTTAAAATTAGCTTTTTATATTGTAATTTAAACTTGATCTTTGCCTTATGTATATACTTTCTGTATATTTTTAGAGTAGGTTTTCTGTTTATAGTTTTACCTTTTTATTTGTGTTTTGCTTCAATAAAAACTATGATCAAATAAGTTTACCTTCTTACTATATTAAATATTTCATATTTTATGAGCAGGTAATGTACCTCTTGATAAAGACAAATGATTAATGCCATAATGATACAAAAGTTTATTGAAAATTCACTTTAAAGAACAGGCTACATGAATAGTTAACTATTCAAGTAACGCATCAGAACTGAACACACCGACACACAGTTGTTATGCTTACACCAAAAAGATGTCCAACACTTCTGTACTCAGCGCCGGTTGCAAGCTTCCACAGTGCGGTGGCTACTCTTTTCTTTAGAGGTACACACACGCGGAAGTTCGTGTCCTGTCTCTCCATCGCTGGACGCAGTTTGTTGCATAAGTGGATAAATGTTTCTTCGGACATTCTAAAGTTCTCCAGCCACTGAGTGTCTGTAAAACCGGGAACAATCACATCCCACCACTCTGAAGCTCGGTTAAACGTCCAAACAGATGGTCTGTTACGGCGACTTTTTTGCGAAATGTGGAAGCTCTGTAATACACAGAATACGCATTTTAATATGTTATACTGGCAGTTAAGTTCATTATTTGCTTTGCGACAGAGATCAAATTTAGCTAGTGATGTGCTTTTAGATGCTTACCCTTGTGCGCCGTCGAGCAAACCAAGTGTTGTCGTATTGTATTGTTTGGCTGCCATCAGCCTCTTTTGAAACAAACTCCTTCGTCTTGCAGTTAAAAACATCCACATGCCAAGAATGAAGAACACCATTCCATCGATATGCTCCATTGTTGTGTGTTTGTTTGTGGCGTGTTTACGATGATGTCACGGCAGTAGAGGCGGCGCAACTATGACGACATGTGAATAATCCCGCCCACTCTAAAGCGGTACTGAACTGCAGTGGAAACGCAAACCGAGCCGAGCCGTGCCGTACCGAGCCGAGCCGTACCATGCAGTGGAAAAGCGCCATTACATTATTGGTCGATAGTTGACGAGGTGTACTTTCGGTGTTGAGAACCGCTAGAGCAGAGATATGCAGGTCTGTTATTATGTTCTCATTAAGAGCTGCTACTGCTCCATCAGGTCCCTGCAGTCCATATGCTGGCAAAGATCATTTAAATCCAGCCAATCAGAGCGTACTCCAAATCCGGCTGTTTTGATGTCCAATTTTCCATTCGGTTTTAATTTAAACCAAGAAACTGGGGCTCGTTGCATGAAGCAGCCGGTATTTTGCGCCGCTATAGATGTAGAAAAAGTGACTCACGTGCCAACTCTCTGACAGATGTATCGTCGTTATTCAGCACATTAAACTTAAGCTCAAGTTTGGTATTTCCACCTAAATTTGACATACTCAAATTCAAATGTTTACAGGTTCTATTAGAATCCGCGTATCATTCGATCATTCGTTTTTTTGATTTAATATTGAAAGTAGAAAAATTAGAAACTCGTCCTTTTGTTTTTTGTTTTTTTTCCCAAAGCTTAAATTTTCGTTTTTCGTTCATGGGTGGAAAAATGAATAAACAGTTTGAATATTTGATTTCTACATGTGGGCGGGAATTAAACGCCCCTTTCTACTGATTGGTCAGCCGAAGATCAAACTGTGCCATCATCAGTTCTTCTGCAGTATCATACAGCAGAATAATAGTCCTATGCTGCTGCAGTTGTATGGATTAATAACCCATTTTATACATTTCATATTTTTCTCATCAAACGGACTAATGAATAGCTGGTCTCATGACAGTGTATTAAGTTATTTCCCCTCGATGGGGAAAAAATTCAAGTGAACATCAATCAGTACTCAATATTAATTTAAACTGCTTTAAATATGACTGCTGCTTATTTCCTGTGCACTTCAATACTGGTCTGCGCTTGACTGTAGTCGCATCTGTCTGCTTATTGAGTTTATTTAACCCATCGCAATTTCGCAACATCGCAATGTCCTGCTCCGGCTTGCCAATTTAATGGCAGAGAATGGTGACTTTAGTTTTTTTTTTTTTTTAAGCGGATGCATATCTTTCGTAAAATAATCCTATGCATCTCGTGCCTTATATTCCAAGCATTCTGAAGGTATACTGAGGGTTTGGTGAGAAACAAACCGAAATGGCAAGTTATTATATTTTATGAAAATCTTGAGTTGCAGCTCACACAAGTGCATATCCTTTTGAGATATCAATTATAATCAATTTTAATAAAACACAAGATTACATTATATAACTATAACAGTAGGCTATTTAATATCAGTTGTTCTCTGGTTGTCAGTCAAAATGACAGTTCTTGCAACATAGGCCTATATATACCCAAGCCAATTTATTATCCTTTCCTTTCTTTCTTAGTGTTTAAAATATTTATTTTGAAACAAATTAATTAATTTCTTAATTAAACAAACAGACTTACTAGGTGAGCAGGGTAGGCTATGACAGCTGTCATATCATACCCTGCCATGCCCAGCTGATGCAAAGAATATAATTTATATCTACACAGAAGAAAGCCCTGTCTAGACTCTGCCCCGGTACGAGTTGTGTCGAGCTATTCATTAGCCTGTTTGTTTGATGAAAAAAGATGAAATGTAGTTGCAATAAATGTGTTAAGAATCCATACAACTGCAGCAGTGGAGGACTATTATTCTGCTGCGTGATACTGCAGAAGAACTGATGACGGCACAGTTTGATATTCGGTTGACTAATCAGCAGAAAGGGGCGTTTAATTCCCGCCCACATGTAGAAATCAAATATTCAAGCTGTTTATTAATTTTTCCACCCATGAACGAAAAACGAAAATTTAAGCTGAATTCTTGCCGTTTTCTAATTTTTTTTTCCCTGTTTGGCTCTCCCTTTTCTTCTTTTTTTCCTTCTAGTTCTCGTCTTTTGGAAAAAAAACGAAAAAAGGAGCCGTTTTCTAATTTTTCTACTTAAAATATTAAATCAAAAAACGAATGATACACGGATTCATTAGGTCAGCTCTTTGCAATTTACTTTGATTGATGCCATTAAATGCCAAAATGTACCAGAAAAAATCTTTCAATTAACAGCTTATTGCATTATAAGTGAAAGCGAGTAAAATTGTCCTTTTATGTGTCATTTTGAATTTCCTTTGCAAAAACAGGCTTTATAAAACATTACCCCCAGAATTCTATTTTACTATGTGCCATAAGCACTTTTCTTGACTATTGATTGAGTAGTAATATACAAAATGGCATAAGCGAATTGGACCAAACTTGTCATATTGTTATTTCTACACTCAGTTTAATTATTTCAGGATGCACAAGACTGTCTATATTATAAAATATATCTGGTCTATCACAATCTAAAATAGAATCCACATCCTCCAGCTTTATATCATTCCATTTATGTGCATTCTGTATTGGTATATACTGAATCAGAGCATCTCCTCACCTCATTAGCTGAGCCATCCCTGTAGCAGCAGCCTCTTCCTGCCAATATCTTTGCATCCCTGGACCAGAGCTGAGCTAACCCGATAGCCACGGCTGCTATTAGGCCTGCATGATTAATCGTTTGTAAACCGAAATCGCGATTTGAAAGGGTGCGATTATTTCGATGAAGGACTATCAGAGATTTAACAAGCATCTACGTAGTTTTGACAATTTGCTTCATGCGCATTTTACTTTGATGCAGAGTTTAACCAATAGGGGGAATTCACTGCACGTGCTGACTGAACCAGCAAATAATGCTGTTTTGAAAAGATAAGCACGAGCGGGAGCAGCAGTTCAACTTCCCAACAAAGTGTGTCTGCAGATGACTTGGTACCTAAACGAAAAAGCACCGCATATGTTTGGAATTATTTTGGATTTCGGCGTTCTGATGTACTTCAAAGGCAAGTACTTAGTAAAACCTGCCGAACGTCTGTGTCGACCTCGCGAGGCAACACAACCAACCTGTATCAGCACCTGTAGAAGTATCACAGACAAATCTATGATGAATGCATGGCCAAAAGGCCAATATATGTATAGAAAGCCTGAAATGTCTACCTTTAAATTAACTAAGTCACGTCCAAAACAAATATTCTCTGTTAAAGTAATCCGTATGAAACATACGCGATGTCCAGTTTTCCTGTCTCAACTCATAATATCTAATGCGGTCAAGGCCACGAGCCGGTCGCGCTTTTCAGATTCTAAACATCCACGAGAGACACGCGAGCATGTAAACGCCCACATTTCCTCCGTGTAAACAAACAAGTTCATCCCGGCTACTTTTTGTTTCTGGAAGAAGACACGCTGAGAGAAATAACCCAGAATTTACCTCACAACACAATGCATCGCGCAGCTAGATCCCGTGGAGAATATCACTCTGATGAGTAGCCTAAGATTACTTGCATCTGTTGTTATTGTTATTGTGACATAACTTGTACACATTTTACTAGTTAGACTTTTCTAATTCCTGACTACATGTTTGAAATCAAGTGAAACATTTTGAAATATGTGATATTTCATTGTCTAAATGTCTCACAACGCCAGGATGTTTGTTTAATGTTTTAACATATAAAACCACAAGATATAAAAGTATTGTGAGTGTTAACACTATCTCTCAGGTGTGAATCACTTAATATTCATGGCCATTGTCACTCCGTCGCATAAGGGCATTCTATCACAAAACATGTTTTACAAATGTTAAATCAATATATTGTTTTCTGTAAATGAGTGAACAGGATCATTTTCACTTCATTTTGTAGCAAAAAATCTAGTCTACCACATCCAGTTCTCAAAAATCTTGTGAACAAACGTTCTGTATGTGTTTTATGGCCTTATTTCAGTGACTTAAAAGAATTTGTATTTCACTAACCATGCATAAACATTGTTTTCTCAAAAACACAAACATGTACTTTCATGCTGCTCACAAATTATTGTGGCCCAGTTTGTGCTGAGTACAGTTATCAGACTTTAGCCATGAAAAAAAATGTTAAGATACTGAAAAAAAACAAATGTCAGGGCATGCCAAAACTACTCCAGGGTCCCAAAACACCCTCACTAAATACAGTAAATAAGAGGGTTAAATGGCAAAAACCTTTGCTGTCATTGTTTCAATTTTAATGTAGGGTATGGTCAGTGTTTTACTGATGTAGAATTGTTTACAGTGTGTTTGGGTTCTTAAAAGTATAATTGTTAATTTAACTTTAATTAAGATACTGTAGTTATTTTCTTAATTTGTCATGACAGATGTTTGCATCATGACAGCTTTATTAAAAAAATGGCCACAATGTTTAAGATGTTTTAAATAAACAGTAGCATAGTTTGTGATAATACTTGGTATTTCTTTGGTGCTGTTAAAGCCACCACAACAAACCTGTTAAATCACATTTTAAATCGCAAATCGCAGTTTTGATCAGAAAAATCCCAATTAGATTTTTTCTCCAAATCGTGCAGCTCTAGCTGCTATGACCTTCAGAGCGTGAAACAAACAAATAAATGATCATTCACACAGCGCTGTAATAATCCAAGTATATTTACTGAAATGCATCATGTACAGTCCTTTTCTGTCAATAAACAGTTTTATCAGATTAGCTGTGCTATCATGTTTCAAAATAAAGATTCAAAGATCACAAACGGAGAAAACACGCTGATAAAGCCTCACCAGACGCGTGTTCATTCCTCTCCACGGTGCCGCTGAACGTTCTTCATCATATACAACTTGTAATATGATTATCATAGATTGATATACTCCGAGCCGCAATTGCATTTGCTTTTCAGCGTGGCCGTTTTGCTTTCAAACCAGTCTGAAACTACACTTCCCAAACAACAACACAAGCTGCAAGGAGAGCTATCCCGGACTGGATGCCTCGACCACCCTCCCCCACTGTTGACTCAGAGGTGTCAAATTTCACAGCTCTGACTGGCCTGCTGTGTGTGTGTGTCATAAAACCTGACCAATTGCAATCGACAGACTCATCAGAGTTGTAAAAGATCAGACTTGCCTGGCATTAGCGCTTAAGATTTGGAGAGCGCATCTATGGCAGAAAGTGCGCATGTTTTTTCTGGTGCGCATCTGGACAAAACGCTGTATATCTCACCGATGGAAGTACGCAGAAACGTGAAAATGGTCTTGTTTGAAAGAAGAGATCCTAATCTAAAAGATTTTATAGAGTATATAGATATTTGTGGCTGTTTGCGGCTCACTGTAGCAGTGCTACGAGTAGGAATGTAACCCATACAAAAATTTGCTTAGAGGTGAGAAATTTCACATTGCGATTCTATTGAAGATCATTCGAAGCCCCCTGTGATTGTCCCACAATGAAATAATCTACATAGTCAAATTCCTGAGAATGAGAGCTTTCTTGTGATATATGACGTGACTGTTTTGTGAAAAATATATAAAATACACATTCTTGGAAAAAAATATTCGCAATCGTTAGGCGGAAATTCGTGTGTGGGACGAATACATTTCTAAGCTTAATTTTACTGCTTTATGCATCCTAAAACCAAGATGTATGGTTATTCTTGTAAAGAAGACACTCCAAGCTTTCAAATTAACCCATATATGGGCTGATATCATATAAGGAAGGCTATGTAAATGAAGCATAAACATTTTTAACACGATTTTGGACCCGTGTCCGGGTCCGCGGAGTTTAAATGACCTATGCTGGAGGCAGTATAAATCCATTCAATGTTTGGGACACTGAGACCTCTGTAATATCTCGGGTTGTATGGCTATTGAGGCAGAGCCATTTTCTCACTAGCTTTACCATTTCATCGTTCAGTGTTGAAAGTGTGCATTGTGGAATATGAACATTCATAAATAGATGTTGAATTTTAGCTGTTGCAATCAATATGATAGCCTCGATCTTCATCATTATGGGGAGAGGGGAAGAGTCAATCACTGCAAGTCTTCGGGTAAATTCATGACACAGCTCTGTAACCTGTTCCTCTCAGTCACCGCTAACATTGAATTTATGCCCCAGATAAGGATAGGTTTCATGACGTTCATATAGACGGATAGGTTTTTGTGCTAATGCAAAGACCGGGGGTTTGTCAGACTTTGATCTATACCATCTATTTCCTCCACTCCGTCTTTCATAAAACGCAGCACGCTTTGTATGTTTCATATCCAAACCAGACCACCTTATGATCCCAACAATCTGTATGAAGAAGCATATTATGAATTACACTCTCATCTCGTGACGATATTTCCACATCATCCGCATAAGCTTGCACTGGATTTGGAGATCGCACACCTGCTGGTGAGCACTGACACATCCATTTCAGCCAGGAGTTAATCGCTAGTATAAAGTTAATAGCGCTCTAGGGGCAGCCAGTCTTAATACTGATCTTGAGAGGTATAGGATCAGTTAAGGCACTTCCACATATGGCTTGAATGTAGGAGATACTGTAGACGTCTTTGATCATGTCCACATACGTCTTATTTCATCCAATGCATAAAGCATAACATCATGGGACATTGAGCCAAAAGCATCACGAAAATCCAGAAAGACAGTGAAGAATTTTGCAGATGAATGTTTAAAATCATCAATTCCTGTTTTCAAACAAAAGACGTGCTCATTCATTCCCTTTCTATTGATATATGCTTTTTGTTTTGATGAGAGTATTCCTGTCTCCACCAACCAGGGGAGGATTCTTGAGAGCAAACATTTCATGAATACCTTATATACTGTCGGTAGTAAGGATATATCTCTCCAAGTTGACGAATCGTTGGGGATATGGTCTTTCTTGGGGATTCGATGGATCAGTGCCCCTTTCCATGCTTCTGGTACTTTACCGTTCTCAAGACAGATGTTAAATATATTAGTCAGAACTGGGCACAATGTGCTTTAACCAGATTTTGTACGTCACACCATCAGATCCGCTTGCTTTATTATTAGGTAATTACTAACACTTTTCTACCTCACTTAAAAGTAATAGCAAGGCATTCACCACAAAAACACACACACACAACACACACACACACACACACACACACACACAACCGAACAGAATCAAATCAATGTCTCTTCTGCTCACCAAGGCTACATCTTTGATCAAAAAGTAATCTTTAAAGATTATTTACTATTTAAATATAAAATATTACTTTTATAATATATTATACATATTACCTGCGATGGCAAAGCTGAACATTCTGCTAAACATCTACTTATGTTGGTTTGAAAGAATATGACAATACGAATCCAAATGACAGAATATGAATGAACTATTCCTTTAAGATGTTAGAAAAAGTGAGAATGTAACATTTTATTAATATTAAATAATTTAGATATAGTAGTAAAGAAGTGGCGAATGAGAAAGCAGCATTGCCATGCAGCCTCATACCATTTGTGTCATATGAGGTGAAAGCATTGCTTTTACACTCCACAGACTTTAGATTAGCTTCTCAGTCATTCACACATTAACACAAACACAGGTGAATTGACCACACAGATGGTCGAGGCCCAGTCTTACTGTCTTAGTTTTATTACATAATTCATAGCATTATAGAAGCACATTACAATGAAAAATTACAATAGGATCTTTATGACATGAGCCACAGGTCATGCCTTTGTAACAAACTGATGTAGTTTTATTCCCTAGAATGTTACAGCAACATTATATCTTCATAATGTACGTCAAGGCTACGGAAACAAAAGCAAAAGCTATTGCTTTGCCAATCCGTATCCGTTCCAGATGCTCTGATTTAAAACAAACAAACAAACAAACAAACAAAATATATTTCTTATTTGATGACTGAATATGACAAACAGTAAAAGAAACAAAGAAAATATTCTGCACATCCTGAAAGGAAATTCAGTCGTGTCCTTGAAGTCCAAACCTCAGGGAGAAAACAGCTCATGTTCCATATCAAAACAAGTCTTGAACCACATTCTTCGTCAGACAATGCTCAACATTTCAAGCATCTAATCAATATTTTCTCCAAAGTCAAGACTTTTAGCCACTATTGATTATGAGCCATGAGAACTGGAGCTCTTCAAGGACCATGTGCAACTCAGATATTGACTCAATTAAACCCTTTTGGGATGGTCTAATGCATAAGCGATCAAAAATCTGCCACTAAAGCTCTTGAGGGAGTCTGTGACAGTGTTGGACCAACAAATAGGTTCTGAATACTTTTAAACAATATAGGTTTATTTATTTTGTAACCAAAAACTAATCTTCCAGGAATGTTCTGGGAACCAAAAACTGTAAACTGGTAAACTGCAAACCCCCAAATTTGATTACACCTCTGCGAATGACCCCCTTCTTCAAATTTAAAGGCAGCTATATATTTTCATGTAAAAAGACCCATTGGCCTTTGTTCATTTGCTTAATTTAAAAAAATTGCTTTTTATATTTTCATTACACTTAATATAGATCAATTATTGAAATATAATCTGGACAATATTAAGTTTGTACTGAGTTGACAGTTTATCTTTTTTTCCTACCAAATATAAGAGAATGTTAGACCTAAACCTGGAGACTTTTATATAGAAAGCGTATTAAGTTTTATAGAGAGAGTTCAGAATCCTCGGATGGGGCTGAATGTCAAAGCTGTGGACAAGGCCACCTGCAGATTGAAACTATATATATTTGCATGCAGTCTTGAATGATTATTGTAGATGTTTAAAATTCAGCTGCAAAAATAATCATTTATTTGAGCCATATTTTTCCCCAGATATTTTCCTTTAAAAGTCTTCGGAAAACCACCATTTCCAACCCCTGATATAAAACTTACTATAGGGCCATAATGCCCGTGATTTGTTTATTTGTTTTTCCTATGATTTTACTCTTGGATGTATCAGTAGTAAAACTCCACTGAGAATGTAAAATTAAATTTTTATACTGCATAATGGATCATTGATCATCAGAAATCAGAGGTTGTTCCTTATTTTATGCTGATGCATCTGCTGTCCTTCATCTATGCTATTTTTTTGCATGCATCTGTTGTTTTTCCTCCCTGGTTTTTCCATTACCCTGGCACATCAAGTGTTGCTGAGAGTGCAGTCTCTTCTACTCACTTCAATGTTTGATATTTCTTGTGTGTTGTTCAGAGTAAATTATCTAAGTTGTAGTGAATGTGTCCATTTCTGCTCTTCCTCTGCACTAATGCATTGCTCAAGCTGTTAAATTCTTGATTGGATTGGTGGCTCTTGAAGCAAGATACAGAGGCTTTTGCTACAGTAATGAACTGCACCACAAGGTCTGAGAGGGTTAATCTGCCCTGGCCAGTGTGTCGCTATTGCATTTGCTGGTCTTTCTATTGTAGTTTTCATTTTCGTTTTGTTGCAATCTGGCAGCCTGTATCTGATTGTGAACATAAAATGAGATTTAGACATACAGGTGCATCTCAATAAATTAGAATGTCGTGGAAAAGTTCATTTATTTCAGTAATTCAACTCAAATTGTGAAACTTGTGTATTAAATAAATTCTATGCACACATACTGAAGTAGTTTAAGTCTTTGGTTCTTTTAATTGTGATGATTTTGGCTCACATTTCACAAAAACCCTCCAATTCACTATCTCAACAAATTAGAATACTTCATAAGACCAATAAAAAATTTTTTTTTAGTGAATTGTTGGCCTTCTGGAAAAATATGTTAATTTACTGTACATGTACTCAATATTGGTTGGGCCTCCTTTTGCATGAATTACTGCATCAGTGCGGCGTGGCATGGAGACAATCAGCCTGTGGCACTGCTCAGGTGTAATGGAAGCCCAGGTTGCTTTTATAGCGGCCTTCAGGTCATCTGCATTGTTGGGTCTGGTGTCTCTCATTTTCCTCTTGACAATACCCCATAGATTCTCTATGGGGTTCAGGTCAGGCGAGTTTGCAGGCCAATCAAGCACAGTAACACCATGGTCATTGAACCAGCTTTTGGTGCTTTTGGCAGTGTGGGCAGGTGCCAAGTCCTGCGGGAAAATGAAGTCAGCATCTTCAAAAAGCTGTTCAGCAGAAGGAAGCATGAAGTGCCCTAAAAGTTCCTGGTAGATGGCTGCATTGACTGTAGACTTCAGAAAACACAGTGAACCAAAGTCCTCTTTTCAGATGAAAGTAAATTTAGCATTTCATTTTTAATTTTGAAATCAAGGTCCCAGAGTCTGGAGGAAGAGTGGAGAGTTACAGAAACCATGTTGCTTGAAGTCCATTGTGAAGTTTCCACAGTCAGTGATTATTTGGGCTGCCATGTCATCTGCTGGCGTTGGTCCACTGTGTTTTCTGAAGTCAACAGTCAACGCAGCCATCTACCAGGAACTTTTAGAGCACTTCATGCTTTCTTCTGCTGACCAGCTTTTTGAAGATTTCTGATTTCATTTTCCAGCAGGATTTTTTGGCACCTGCCCACACTGCCAAAGCACCAAAAGCACCAAATCTGGTTCAATAAGCATGGTGTTACTGTGCTTGATTGGCCTGCAACTCGCCTGACCTGAACCCCATAGAGAATCTGTGGGGTATTGTCAAGATGAAGATGAGATACACCAGACCCAACAATGCAGATGACTTGAAGGCTGCTATCAAAGCAACCTGGGCTTCCATTACACCTGAGCAGTGCCACAAACTGATCACCTCCATGCCACGCCACATTGATGCAGTAATTCATGCAAAAGGAGGCCCAACCAAGTATTGAGTACATGTACAGTAAATGAACATACTTTCCACTTTCCAGAAGGCCAACAATTCACTAAAAAATTTTTTTTATTGGTCTTATGAAGTATTCTAATTTGTTGAGATAGTGAATTGGTGGGTTTTTGTGAAATGTGAGCCAAAATCATCCCAATTAAAAGACCAAAGCCTTAAACTACTTCAGTCTGTGTGCACTGAATTTATTTAATACACGAGTTTCACAATTTGAGTTGAATTACTGAAATAAATGAACTTTTCCATGACATTCTAATTTATTGAGATGCACGTGTAGGTAGCATACACAGGGTTAATGCAATTTAAAACTGCCACTTCTCTTATGTAGTGCACCAAAAGTGAATATTCTTCTGTTGTAATTTAAGGAGGGATTTTTCTACAAGGTAGACCAGGCTCTGGATTTTCAATGTTTCTTTCTTCAGGTTACATCATTACGGCAATAAGCAGCAAGAAGTACATTTATGAGTTAATCACTGAAATGTTAATGCGACCGATTTGTGCATAACACTGATTCATTCAAAAATTCTCTCCCATGAGGTTACAATACAGAAAGGGCGATAACATTAGAAAAACTTGTGCATGAGCAAACTAAAAGAAATATAAAGTAAGAAAATAACGCAATATAGAAAACATTCCTGATACACAGAACAAATAAGCAGCCTCTCGGATGAATTGGGTGCAGCACCCGCCACGGAAGACGCGAGCCAGGCCCTGGGCATCGACCTCTCCCCCTCCGCCGCCTCCGGTCTTCGAGATCTCCACCCGGAACTGCTTCGCTCCCCTCCGCGAGACGGAACGCGACGCTGTGATCATCGGAGACACCATCGTCCGGCACATCCGTGCTACGTTAGCTGAAGGTAAAATGCACACTCACTGTTTCCCTGGTGCTCGTGTTTTCAGTGTTTCTGATCAGATACCCGTGATCCTGAAGAGAGACGAGAGCCCCGGAGCGGTCGTGCTACACGCGGGGGTTAACGACACCAAGCTGCAGCAGACGGAGACACTGAAGAGGGACTTCAGGAGCCTGATTGAGACGGTGCGCCGCACATCGCCCGCGACGACGATCATCGTGTCAGGACCGCTCCCCACGTATCGACGAGGACACGAAAAGTTCAGTAGGTTTTTTGCTTTAAATGAATGGTTATTGTCATGGTGTAAAGAACAGAAATTGCTCTTTGTTAATAATTGGAATCTTTTCTGGGAGTGTCCTAGGCTTTTTTGCGCTGATGGCTTGCACCCCAGCAGAGTCGGAGCGGAATTCATGTCGGACAACATCTCCAGGACGTTACGCACCATATGACTAGTAAGTCAAATCTCAAATAACTGCCCTGATGACTTTTGTTCTACCCGCTTAAATGATAGAAGTATTTGTGCTGTCCAATCTATAAAGACTGTGTCTGTTCCCTGAATAGTGAGGTCAAAATATAAATTTAATGCAGGATCTAGAAAAAATCTGATCGTGATTAAACCAGAAAAATTTTAAATAAATGAACAATAACAATTTTTAAAGTTTGGGCTCCTAGACATTAGATCACTCTCACCCAAAGCACTTATTGTAAATGAAATGATCACAGATAAACGTTTTGATGTACTCTGCTTGACTGAACCCTGGCTAAAACCTAATGATTATATTGGTCTAAATGAGTCTACTCCACCAAGCTACTGTTATAAGCATGAGCCCCGTCAGACTGGTCGTGGCGGCGGTGTTGCAACAATATATAGTGATATTCTCAATGTTACTCAGAAGACAGGATACAGGTTTAACTCATTCGAAATACTAATTCTTAATGTTACACTGTCAGATATGCAAAAGAAATTTATCGTATCTCTTGCTCTGGCTACTGTGTAGAGACCACCAGGGGCGTATACAGATTTCCTTAAAGAATTTGCAGATTTCCTCTAAGACCTATCGGTTACTGTTGATAAAGCGCTAATTGTCTGAGATTTTAACATTCAAGTTGATAACACAAATGATGCATTAGGACTTGCGTTTACTGACCTAATAAACTCTTTTGGAGTCAATCAAAACGTCACCGTGCCCACTCATCGTTTTAATCATACGCTAGATTTAATTATATCGCATGGAATTGATCTTACTGATATAGATATCGTACCTCAAAGCGATGATGTTACTGACCATTTCCTTGTATCGTGCATGCTGCGTATTACTAATATTACTAATAACTATATGGCTCCGCGTTATCGTCCAGGCAGAACTATGTTCCAGCCAACAAAGACAGATTCACAAATAACCTGCCTTATTTATCTCAACTGCTCTGTGTACCAATAAGTACCCATGAACTAGACGAAATAACTAGCAACATGGGCTCTATCTTCTCTAATACATTAGAAGCTGTTGCCCCCATCAAATTAAAAAAGGTTAGAGAAAAACGTACTGCGCCAAGGTACAACAGTAATACCCATTTTCTTAAGAAAGAAACTCGTAGTCTTGAGCGCAAATGGAGAAAAACTAACTTGGAAGTTTTTAGAATTGCGTGGAAAAACAGTATGTCCTGCTATAGACAGGCTTTAAAAGCTGCCAGGGTCGAGCATATCCAATAACTCATAGAAAATAACCAAAACAATTTTATTTAGCACAGTGGCTAGATTAACAAATAACCAGACGCCACCCGATCTAAATATTCCCTCACAGTTTAATAGTAATGACTTTATGAATTTCTTCACTGATAAAATAGATAACATCATAAATATAATAACAAATGTAGATTCTACAGCGTATAATACTTCAGCTTCATTCATTGCACCCCAAAAAAAACTGCAGTGCTTTACAACTATAGGACAGGAAGAGCTAAATAAACTTATCACTGCATCTAAACCATCAACATGCCTGTTAGATCCTGTACCCACTAAATTACTGAAAGAGTTGTTACCTGTAGCAGAAGAACCGCATCTCAATATTATTAACTCGTCGTTGTCTTTAGGCCACATCCCAAAACCATTCAAGCTGGCAGTTATTAAGCCTCTTAAGAAACCACAACTAGATCCTAGTGAACTGGCAAATTATAGACCCATTTCAAATCTTCCTTTTATTTCTAAAATTTTTGAAAAAGTTGTGTCTGCTCAATTGTGCTCTTTCCTGCAAAAAAATTATCTCTATGAATTTCAGTCAGGTTTCAGGCTCCATCATAGCACAGAAACTGCTCTTGTTAAAATTACAAATGACTTGATTCTTGTGTCAGACCAAGGCTGTTTCTCATTGCTAGTTTTACTTGATCTTCGTGCTGCGTTCGACACTATAGATCATGACATTCTCATAGATCGATTACAAAACTTTACGGGTATTCAAGGGCAGGCTTTAAGTTGGTTTAGATCCTACCTGTCCGATCGTTATCACTTTGTCTATTTAAATAGGGAACCATCTTAATTAAATCCAGTAAAATATGGAGTGCCACAAGGTTCTGTCCTAGGTCCTCTGCTATTTTCGGTATACATGTTGCCCCTTGGTAATGTTATTTAAAAAATAGGGATTAGTTTCCACTGTTATGCTGATGATACTTAACTATATATCTCAACGAGACCAGATTAAACTTCTAAATTATCCAAGCTAACAGATTGTGTTAAATATTTAAAAGATTGGATGACCAATAATTTTCTCCTATTAAATTCGATAAGACAGAGATATTACTTATTGGTCCAAAAGACAGTACACCGAATCTCGTGGATTACAATTTGCAACTAGACCAGCGGTGGCGAACTCCGTCCTGGAGAGCCGCAGCCCTGCAGGAGTTCAGCTCCCACCCTAATTAAAACTCACCTGCCTGTATCTTTCTAACGCATAGACCTTGATTAGCTTGTTCAGGTGAGTTTGATTAGGGTTGAAGCAAAACTCCTCAGGGCTGCGGCTCGCCAGGACCGACATTTCGCCACCCCTGAACTAGCGGATTTACGGTTACTTTCCTCTACAGTCAAAAATCTGGGTGTTATATTAGATAGCAACTTGTATTTTGAAAATCATATTTCCCATGTTACAAAAACGGCATTCTTCCATCTTAGAAACATTGCCAAGTTACGAAACATGATAACTGTTTCTGATGCAGAAAAGCTAGTTCATGCCTTCATGACCTCTAGACTGGACTACTGTAATGCAATGCTAGCTGGTTGTCCTGCATCTTCAATAAACAAGCTCCAGGTAGTCCAAAATGCAGCGGCTAGAATCCTTAACAGGTCAAGAAAATATGATCAGATTACCCCAATTTTACAGTCTCTGCTCTGGCTACCTATTAAGTTCTGTATCAGTTACAAAATATTATTACTTGCCTATAAGGCCCTTAATGGGTTAGCTCCTGCGTACCTAACTAGTCTTCTACCACGCTACAATCCATCACGCTCCCTGTGGTCGCAAAATTCTGGACTTTTGGTATTACCTAGGATAGCAAAGTCCACTAAAGGAGGTAAGCTTTTTCGCATTTGGCTCCCAAAACCTGGAATAGCCTTCCTGATAACGTTTCGGGGTTCAGACACACTCTCTCGTTTAAATCTAGATTAAAGACACATCTCTTTTTTGGCCAAGCATTCAAATAATGCATCTCCTAATCTTTTACTGCAGTTATATCTGATCAAATTCACATTATTATTCTTTAAGTTTGGGTTAAACAAATCAATTTTGCTTGGTTGGAACAGCAGCTACGCTAATTATGTCTCTATTTGTTTCTCTGTTTTTTTGCCACGGGATGTAACTAGGATTTACACAAGCTTCAGTCTGGATCCAGAACACCTGAGAAGAGATGATGCCAACCCCTCAGAGGACCTCAGATGATGCCAACCCTGAAACAACATACAGAACTACCACATTTTGCTATAAGTTTGATTGCATCATATAATAATTGCTGTTAATAGTGCTCATCGTCTGTTTTTTAATACGTCTTAAATTGATTTTTCCATACATTTCTGCAATATGTACATTAACTTACAGTCACCACTGATAAGCTACCGCTAAATATTGTAGAAACTTAATTTGCTGTAAAGTTGCTTTGCAATGATTTGTATGGTGAAAAGCGCTGTACAAATAAACTTGACTTGACCATTTAGCGCCCAAACTCTGGAATAACCTACCTAACATTGTTCGGGACGCAGACACACTGACACACAGTTTAAATCTAGATTAAAGACCCATCTCTTTAACCTGGCTTACACATAACACACCGTTAAAGGATTGTTAGGCTGCATTAATTATGTCAACCGGAACCGGTAAACACTTCTCATAACACCCAATGTACTTGCTGCATCGTTAGAAGAATGGCATCTATGCTATTATTAGTCTCTTTCATTCTTATTTTGAGGTCACTGTAGCCATACGGATCCAGTCTTTATCCAGATCAGATGGTCACTGAAGTCACCCGGATCCAGTACGTATTCAGACCAGATGGTGGATCAGCACCTAGAAAGGACCTCCACAGCCCTGAAAGACAGCGGAGACCAGGACAACTAGATGAGCCCCAGATACAGATGCCCTGTGAAGACCTTGTCTCAGACGACCACCAGATGAGTCCTCTGCACAATGTGACATTGCTGCAGCCTGGAATTGAACTGCTGGTTTCGTCTGGTCAGAGGAGAACTGGCCCCCTGACTGAGCCTGGTTTCTCCCAAGGTTTTTTCTCCATTCTGTCACCGATAGAGTTTTAGTTCCTTGCCGCTGTCGCCTCTGGCTTGCTTGTTGGACACTTCATTTCCATGCGATAATTCGTTGACTTGATGCAAATGATTGCAAAGATACTATTTAAACTGAACTGAGCTGGATGATGACATCACTGAATTGAATGATGAACTGTCTTCAACTGAAAAATGAGTGTTTACTATTGTCATTTTGCATTATTGACACTATTTTACTAATTAATGCTGTTCAGTTGCTTTGACACAATCTGTATTGTTAAAAGCGCTATATAAATAAAGGTGACTTGACGTGCTCTCGCTTCCGCATATTTAGGTAAAAGACAGAAATATAACTCAAGAAGATAAAAAAATTACAAAAATAATCACACAGGTAAGGAGAGAAACATTAAACACATGAATTTGAATGACAATAAAGATATAAAACCAATAATTAAGGTAAAGATTAAATAAGATTATCAGGAAATCAAATGAAACCCACCTCTCCCATGAGGTTACAATACAGAAATGGAAGAGGAGGGATGAGGAGACAGAACAGGAAGTAAAGACAGCATGTGATAGCCTTTCACAGCAATTAAAGGAGAAGCACTCATTTTGATCAGTCATTTTCATCACTTAGGATGTGACTCTGAACAATTTGCGTACATTTTTCTAAACAGTATATATATACACACATTTTAACAGTGTAATTTCAATACCTGTTACTCTCACCCCCCAGAATTTACACAAAATTCAGAGAATAATGCAAAAAGCACTGGTCATAATCACTTGGTCTACACTTTCAGAAAAAAAACAGTCTGACAGCATAGAAAGCTACCCAACAACGGGATATGAAAGAAGTTGGTCAAACCTCTACACATGTTGTAGGCATACACAAAGTGCCCATTACACTTTGAAAAACTCATTTGCTGAAACAGAACTAATATACATTAAAAAAACAGGAAATGTCACTTAGTAGCATCAAATACAGTGCAATACAATACACATACCTAAACATGAATAACAGGGGATCCAGACTCCATACCAAGTAAGGTCTCAGATTGAACCATCCACTCAATTAGTCTACGTACAGGTCTAATTACCCTTCCAAACCTGGTAGTGTAGCGATTGCTGGAGTCACTATAATTCACAGGAACAGTAGGTGAAGAGGCACTGGCTACAGTGTCAGAGTCAACAACAGATAAATCATCACGAGCCTCAGAAACAGTTTGAGAAGAATGGGATGAGACCCAAGCAGCAACAGGATCATCATCACAAACAGCTACATGAGAATTGACAGACAGAGATTCTGCATGGAACAAATCATCAGTGATGGCATTGCTGATTCAGCCAGAACACATACAGATTGAGAAGGTGTGGAAGATGGACCATTACCAACACTTCCACTGACAAGAAAAAGCAAACTCAGTTGTGGGCAAAAGGAGAAAGTTCATTGGCAACAAGAGATTCTGATGCACTACTTTCTCATGACTAGATCTGTCCCTGATCTTATAAATGTACAAAGACGGGTTGGAAGAAACAACAGAATAAATGGTGGGCTCCCATTTATCGGCAAGCTTCAGTTTACCTCTACAGCCTCTGTTAGCAACGAGAACATGATCCCCAACTGACAAAGGTAAACCCTTGACCCTCTTATTGTACTGACCAGACTGATGTTTTTGTTCTGCTGTTCTTTTGAGCCAGCACCATAGCAGACTGTAGATCTCTGACAAGGGATTGAACGTAGTCGTTGTAAATCACAGATAGACTCATCACGAAGGACACTTTGAAACATAAGGTCAACAGGTAATTGCAGCACCCCCCCGAACATCAGGTAAAAAGGGGCAAACCCAGTTGATTCATGGGAAGTGCAGTTATACACGAATGTCATTGTTTGCACTAACTGTGGCCACTTTTGTTTTGATCTAGAAGGAAGGGATCTTAGCATATTACCCAACGTGCTGTTAAACCTCTCAGTTCCACCATTTCCTATTGGATGGTACAGGGAAGTTTGTGACTTGCCTACACTGGCAAGATCAAGGAGCTCTGCTATTAGCTCGCTCTCAAAACTGGCTCCCTGGTCCGAATGGAGACGCTGAGGAAAGCCATAGATGCAGAAGAAGCCATCCCACAGTTTCTTAGCAACACTCTTAGCAGATTGGTTTCGACAAGGAAAAGCATGCGCTAGCTTGGTTAAATGATCCGTGATTATCAAGACATCCACAGATTTATTTCGCCTATTTTAAACAGCCCAGAAACCAATACAAACGAGCTCCAATGGAGCAGTGGTCTTGATGCTCTCCAAGGGTGCTCTTGCCACTGGCTCTGGAGTTTTACTCAGGACACAAGCCTTGACATGATCAGGCACATCACATTCCATCCCAGGCCAATAGAACCTCTGGGGGGCTAAAGACAGGGTACGTGGCTGACCTTGGTGCCCGTCCAAATCATGAACACCAGAAAGAGCTTGCTGTTTTAGTGAATAAGGCAGGATGAACTTAAACTTCTTTTGCTTCGTGAGTGGATCTTTATTGGCTCTGTAGAGAATGTCATTAAGCAAAAAGAGTTTGTCCCACTGCTTCAACAATCTCAAAACATGCAAATCCTCATGCACACGCTCACGCCTGGAAGGTCTGTGCTTCCTGCTGACATACAGTGGGGCAAAAAAGTATTTAGTCAGCCACCAATTGTGCAAGTTCTCCCACTTAAAAAGTTGAGAGAGGCCTGTAATTTTCATCATTTGGTATACCTCAACTATGAGAGACAAATTGAGAAAAACAATCCAGAAAATCACATTGTAGGGATTTTAAAGAATAAGTTTTAATTCCTCGGTAAAATAAGTATTTGTCACCTACAAACAAGCAAGATTTCTGCTCTCACAGACCTGTAACTTCTTCTTTAAGAGCTCCTCTGTCCTCCACTCGTTACCTGTATTAATGGCATCTGTTTGAACTCGTTATCAGTATAAAAGACACCTGTCCACAACCTCAAACAGTCACAATCCAAACTCCACCATGGCCAAGACCAAAAAGGACACCAGATACAAAATTGTAGACCTGCACCAGGCTTGGAAGACTGAATCTGCAATAGGTAAGTAGCTTGGTGTGAATAAATCAACTGTGGGAGCAATTATTAGTAAATGGAAGACATACAAGACCACTGAGAATCTCCCTCGATCTGGGGCTCCACGCAAGATCTCACCCCGTGGGGTCAAAATGATCACAAGAACTGTGAGCAAAAATCCCAGAACCACACGGGGGGACCTAGTGAATGACCTGCAGAGAGCTGGGACCAAAGTAACAAAGGCTACCATCAGTAACACACTGCGCCGCCAGGACTCAAATCCTGCAGTGCCAGACGTGTCTCCCTGCTTAAGCCAGTACATGTTCAGGCCCGTCTGAAGTTTGCTAGAGATCATTTGGATTATCCAGAAGAGGATTGGGAGAATGTCATTTGGTCAGATGAAACCAAAATAGAACTGTTTGGTAAAAACTCAACTTGTCGTGTTTGGAGGAGAAAGAATGTTGAGTTGCATCCAAAGAACACCATACCTACTGTGAAGCATGGGGGTGGAAACATCATGCTTTGGGGCTGTTTTTCTGCAAAGGGACCAGGACGACTGATCCGTGTAAACGAAAGAATGAATGGGGCCATGTATCGTGAGATTTTGAGTGAAAACCTCCTTTCCATCAGCAAGGGCATTGAAGATGAAACGTGGCTGTGTCTTTCAGCATGACAATGATCCCAAACACACCGCCCGGTCAATGAAGGAGTGGCTTCGTAAGAAGCATTTCAAGGGTCCTGGAGTGGCCTAGCCAGTCTCCAGATTTTAACCCCATAGAAAATCTTTGGAGGGATTTGAAAATCTGTGTTGCCCAGCGACAGCCCAAAACATTACTGCTCTAGAGGAGAACTGCATGGAGGAATGGGCCAAAATACCAGCAGCAGTGTGTGAAAACCTTGTGAAGACTTACAGAAAATGTTTGACCTCTGTCATTGCCAACAAAGGGTATATAACAAAGTATTGAGATAAAATTTTTATTGACCAAATACTTATTTTCCACCTTAATTTGCAAATAAATTCTTTAAAAATCCTCAATGTGATTTTCTGGATTTTTTTTTCTCATTTTTGTCTCTCATAGTTGAGGTATACCTATGATGAAAATTACAGGCCTCTCTCATCTTTTTAAGTGGGAGAACTTGCACAATTGGTGGCTGACTAAATACTTTTTTTCCCCACTGTAAAAGGCCACCCTTGAAATAACTGCATCGTTATGCTGCTGATTCTGCAATTCAGACAATGAAAAGGCATGAATTACATCTTGACTGTTGGGAATCAAAGAATTCAAGTGAGCAGCCACGGATGTCGCTCTGGTCCTGTATCCCAATCATCACAAGATGACAGAATAGATGACACATCCTCCTCTCAGAGCTTTGGTTGAGTTCAGTGTCAAGTGTCTGTGACTGGCATGTCAGACGGAATGCTTTCTGCACAGAATCGTCATTCATTCAACCTTCCAGGGACGTGCTTGATCTTAAAATTGTATGGGGCAAGCTTTGAAACCCAGCGCTGCTCACATGCATCTAACTTAGGTTTAATCATGATATATGTGAGCGGGTTGTTATCAGTCCATACAGTGAACTCATGGCCTTTAAGCCAGTGACTGAAAATATGGAGCATTTGAGAGCCAAGAACTCCAGTCTATGTGCAGGGTAATTGGCTTGGCTGCGGCTCAAAGACTTTCTGGTGAAGGCTTTAGGACTTGCTTTATCTTTGCCAGTGGGAACTTGAGAAAGCACTGCACCTAGGCCATCCAACGATGCATCAATGCAGATAATAAAAGGACGCTCAAAGTCAGAGTGGGTGAGCACAACACTCTTGACAAGGGCTCTTTTCAAGTCCTCAAAGGCGACATCACGGGCAGGAGTCCAGTCTTGGGGAGACAACCCCCGGAAAGTGCCAGCTCTATTATGACTGCTTGTGCCTCTTGCCAAAAGTTTTTGGCCAGCTGTCAAATTGAACAGTGGCTTTGTGATTTGTGAACATCCAGGGATGAAGCATTGGTAGTAAAGAACGTCTCGGTTACTTGTGTAACCCTCGTTCCCTGAAGGAGGGAACGGAGACGTTATGTCGTGACTGACAAATTGGGATCTCGCCCGAGAGCGCGTGCAAACGCACATCAGTTTTTCGCTGAGGAGCCAAGACTGCGCGCCCTGGCCGTACAGCGGTGGTACAGCAACTGTGGTGACGGGACGTAACATCTCCGTTCCCTCCTTCAGGGAGGAACTCCAACAGGGTTCACCATGGGGAACTTAACTGAGAAGTAAAAAAGCGCACATATCCGGTCCTTAGAGGGGAACGGCGCAGCAAGCGTGATCGACACCGAGCGGGTCCGGTGTTACTGCCTACCTGAGGCAAGTACACGAGAGGACACGGGCTCTCGTGTACTCGGAGATTATAGAATCTCGCAAACATGTTAGGCGTCGCCCAGCCGGCAGATCTACAGATGTCTGCTATCGAGGCGCACCGCGCCAATGCCCAAGAAGATGCCAATCCTCTCGTAGAGTGAGCTCTCACTCAGATGGGGCATGGTAAACGTTGGGCCTGGTAAGCCAAGACTATAGCCTCCACTAACCAGTGGGCAAGTCTCTGTTTGGAGACAGCCTTTCCCTACTGCTGTCCTCCGAAGCAGACAAAGTGCTGGTCTGAGGTCCTGAAGCTCCACGTACAGTCCACGTAAATGTGCAGAGCATGAACGGGACAGAGCAGAGCGATGGCTGGGTCTGCCTCCTCCCGGGGCAGCGCTTGCAAGTTCACCACCTGATCCCTAAAAGGCGTGGTGGGAACTTTGAGCACATATCCAGGCCTGGTTCTCAGGGCAACGTGAGAGTTTCCTGTTCCGAATTCTAGGCACGAATCGTCGACCAAAAATGCCTGCCGGTCCCCTACCCTCTTGACCGAGGCCAAAACGGTGAGGAGCGCTGTCTTTAATGACAAAAACCTTAAGCTCTACTGACTGCAGAGGCTCGAAGGGCTCCTCCTTCAAGGCCGTCAGGACAGAGGGGAGATCCCAAGAGGGTAACAGGTGAGGGCGCGGAGGATTCAGCCTCCTTGCCCCTCTGAGAAACCTGATGACCAAGTCGTGCTTCCCCAAAGACTTACCGTCTACTGCCTAGTGATGTGCGGCAATGCAACATACACCTTAAGGGTGGAGGGAGACAGCCTTCGCTCCAACCCATCCTGCAGGAAAGAAAGCACGACTCCAATTGGGCATCTACGGGGGTCTTCCTGGCGGGAAGAGCACCAATCGACGAACAGGTTCCACTTCAGCCTGTAAGCGTGTCTGGTAGACGGGGCTCTAGCTGACGTGATGGTGTTTACTACCGCTGGAGGTAGCCCACCTAGAAACTACGCGTCCCGTCCAGGGACCACAAGTGGAGATTCCACAAGTCTGGACACGGGTGCCAGAGGGTGCCCCCTCTCTGAGAAAGGAGATCCCTCCTCAGAGGAATTCGCCAGGGAGGGGCTGTCGCGAGGAGCATCAGTTCGGGGAACCACGTCCGACTGGCCCAATATGGCGCCAACAAGAGGACCTGCTCCTCGTCCTCCCTGACCTTGCACAGTGTCTGTGCGAGAAGGCTCACTGGGGAAACGCATATTTGCGTAGGCCCCGAGGCCAGCTGCATGTCAGTGCGTCCGTGCCGAGGGTCCCCTTGGCCAGGGAGAAAAACAACTGGCAATGGGACGTGTCCGGGGAGGCAAACAGGTCTACCTGAGCGTCCCCAAAGCGCCTCCAAATCAGCTGGACTGTCTCGGGGTGGAGTCGCCATTCTCCCGGAAGGGTGGTGTAGCGTCTGGACCAATCAAACACACAATATATATTTTGTTAGCTATATTTAACAAATATTCTGTAACACCCCTCAGTTAACAAGCAATATGAGGACCTATGGACCCTTCCCCACGAAATGCGTAACACCCCAGGAAGCCAAAACAGGCCCCTTTGTTGCATGGAAACCAACGCTGATATCACTGGGTTTAATGGCCAAAAGAATGCAAAGCAGGGAAAACCCCTGCATGTCCCAGGGCAAGAGGCAAAGTAGAAATTGACTTTTCTACTAATTAATACATAGGAAAACCTTCTTTGAATGAACACACATATTCTTCAGCCATTGTGTATATTATTGCTGTGTTGTATTAATCTGTTGTATTATAGACTATGTTTATTCATGCTTACGATAAACCACTAATTCATATAACCTTACATATACCGTGTTTAGAATCTATGAATTTGCCTTATTATGATCGAAACAAGCGTGTATATTATTTATTGGTACATAGGCAATATATATTAAGGTCCTGAGAACTTTTAGTAATTTCGATTCAAGTCCATTTACAAATTACCATGCTTAGAGACAAAGAGTCGTAAAACCCTCCAGCAACTGCCACCTCCCGCTAGGAAATTTCCATCTCTCTAATTGGACAAGCCCATCGTGAAAGGCGGGGATCTTCTCCGACTTTAAAGTCCGCACTTCATGTGACCCGCCCAGTCTGTGGTTCGGTCAGATGCAGATGAAGACGTAAAAAAAACGCTTCAGGATATCAAAGATTATGCCAGGCCTTTCGGCCTAGTCCTTTCCATACATCAAGTGACACTGACTCAAACTGGTTCTTTTCATCAACCCAAATTCAGCAAAGATCAACTGGAAACCTTAAGATTGCATCAGGAATCTCTTTAAGACAGACGAGACTTGCAAGTATCAAAATTAATCTTATTAATTGATACGTTAGGTATCATTTGCACCTTTTTACAAAAGTGTTTTTGAACTAAGAATCTGATGTTTCCCTCAGGTGTAGATCTGCTAAATATGCAAATGGTTCCATAAATTCCATTCCTTATGCCTCTTTCTGTACTGAGTTAAACTTAAACCCTTTCCTATACCACTGCTGTGTGTGGTATGTGTATGTAGACCAGTTTATGGTATGTAGGCTGTTGGACTAGTTTAAGTGTTTCTGTAGTTAATAAAACCTTACTTGTATCACACTTGACGTGTGCATTGTTTGCTCATAACCGGAGTCACTAATCATGCAGATTTACGCTACAAGCTTGTAGAATTGTACAGTAAGAAAGTTATTTCCCTTAAACCAGGAAATTAACGTTCTTAGAATTGACAAGACAGTTGACCCTGAGAGGTCAGCAAAATATCTACAGCGGATCTAAAATATGGATAATTAATTATAACTAGTTATGGTTAAATATTCATATTAATCAGGAGCGGATTTCGTTACAGGGGCGAGTGAAAGGTGCGGCGCACGATTGAGCTCGCCTGGGATGTGAATGGCGTGAAGCGACCTCAGATGCTTCTGATTCCAGAGGAGGAGATGGCGGGCGAGTCGCGACATGCGATGGGAGCGTAGACCTCCCTGGTGGTTGATGTATGCAGCGGTCGCAGTGTTGTCCGTCCGGACCAGTATGTGCTTGTTGTGTAGCAGCGATTTGAAGCGGCGTAGAGCAAGCCATACTGCTTGCAACTCGAGGCAGTTGATATGACACTGCAGGCCAGCCCATGCCGAGAAAGAGATCTCTGCACCGGGGAAGTTGCCTCTTTCCCAGTTGACCCGAAGCCCCAACCGCCTGAAGTGCTGGAGCACCAGGTCCCTGTGATCGCACAACTGCTCTCGTGACTGGGCCATGATGAGCCAGTCGTCGAGGTAGTTGAGAACGCGAATGCCTGCTTCCCTCAATGGAACGAGGGCTGCCTCCACGACCTTGGTGAAGACACGAGGCAACAGGGATAGCCCGAAGGGGAAGACCTTGTACTGATACGCTCACCCTTCGAACGCAAAGCAGAGAAACGGTCTGTATCGAGGGAGAATCGAGACACGAAAGTACGCGTCCTTGAGGTCGATTGCTGCGAACCAATTGAAAGGACGGACGAATTGAAAGATGCGTTTCTGCGTCAACATCCTAAACGGGAGCTTGTGAAGGGCCCGGTTCAGCACGTGCAGGTACAGGATTGGTCGTAACCCACAGCAGTTCTCGTATGGGCTGTAAAAACCCGACCTCATCTCGGCTGGAGGGACCGCGATCTCTGCACGCAAGACAGGAGCATCCCTGTCCAGCACAGAGGTGAACCGAATTCCCCTGAACTTGGGAGGGTGCCGGGCGAATTGAATCGCGTAGCCGAGTCTGATGGTTCTCATGAGCCAGCGAGACGGCCTGGGGAGCGCTAACCAGGCCCCCAGCGACCGAACAAGCGGGACCAGGGAAACCACCGACATACCACATCCAGAAATACACAAGCGGGAAGCCATCTTTAAAAAGACGCTCGTCGCTCGTGAAGCTGTTTTAGAATTTGCTCTTTTAGAAATGGAAAAAACACTCTTTTAGTGAGAGCGCTGAAGCGCCCAGGGGAGGTCGCGGCGAGACCGCAGAATGGAAGCTGCAGCCCGCCGAGGTTTCTTGCAGCCTGGATGGCAACCCCCGCTGACACGCCGTAACACCAACGCCAGCTGTTTCCAAAGGATCGGCTCCGAAGCAAAAAGCTGATGTGCGTTTGCACGTGCTCTCCTTTTATACACGCACTGCGGGGCGGGGTGCGCGTGGCGAAACACGCACGTCAACTGTCATTGGCTTGTTTAGTTAACACTCGAAGGTGATTGGGCTCTCGGGCGAGATCCCAATTCGTCAGTCACGACTGACGTAACGTCGAACGTGACTGACTGAAAGGGAACCATGGCAAGAAATGGTCATATTTTCTTTGGCGAAGGTGTGGAGCTATCCTCTTTCATGAGGTATTTATTCTGAAAGGCAGAAATGACTGTCACCTTCATCCACAGAAACTCCAGAACTGCTGATCACATGGCCCAGAAATTTGATGGAGCGCCTGAGAAATTTATACTATTTTGGAGCCAACCTCAGATTACTAGCTCTCAACCTAGAAAACACCACTTCCAAGCGTTCCAAGGCCTCCTTTTCAGAACGAGCAAAAAACTGTAAATCATTGAGCAAAGGAGGCTGAAAAAGTTGAGATCTCCAAATATGCTGAGCATCATGCGCATAAAGGACGCCGGATTGTTACACAGGCCCTGGGGAAGGGGGTTATATTCATACAAACCCATGGGCGTTGTGAACGCTGTGAAATGCTGATCAGATGCATCGAGTGGGATGTTGTAAAATCCCGATGTTAAATCCATAGATCTGAAAAGAAGTAATTTTGTGGTCTT
This sequence comes from Sinocyclocheilus anophthalmus, assembly GCA_018155175.1. Classification (NCBI taxonomy): domain Eukaryota; kingdom Metazoa; phylum Chordata; class Actinopteri; order Cypriniformes; family Cyprinidae; genus Sinocyclocheilus; species Sinocyclocheilus anophthalmus. The sequence goes on from JADLZN010002536.1 coordinate 40,746, forward strand.
GTTGAAGAAACAGCTGCCCTTTTATTGTGATTATAGTATAACCAATACATTTTGGGTTGATTTAAATTTTTAACTACTAATATGACCCACAGTTTAATCCTTAAATATATTATTATTTATTACTAAAACGCCAAAATCTTTATCTCTTGAATATGTTGTTATTTATTTTATGTGCAAAATTTTTCATCCATAAGCAAAACCGGCTTAAATCTCCTGTTTTTCTTGTTGAATTTCTCTCGTTTCATCCCTCCGGCTTATAAACAACAACAACAAATGCAATATTTTGATGCATTGATTATATGAATATTATGATTATTCAAAGATATTTAACCTTGTCATTGTGTCTTTTATCTGTGTATATAATCTCATACTATGGTGTATGCAAACCCATTATATTTATGTTTTCTGCTTTTTGTCATTATGATCATTGTTAAAGATACTACCATCTTTCCCTGAGCTTGTATGTAATTATAAGTTCTGCAGTATTAATAAAAAAAGAACATAAGATCAACAGGTGCACTAACACCTCATAGCATCACAAACTCAACAATTTAGTACGGTTTTCCTCAGCGTTTGCAATATCTGCACAAAGGAGACGTCGAACAGCTGCTAGAAGATCTCGCCTTTGGAGAAGACTGTTAATTTTACACATGAAAAATTTAAGTATTACTACTTGGAAATTAAGATTACCCCAGAACGAATTGCTAGCCCACCCCAACACATATGAACAATAATAATGATAAATGCTGACCAATAATTAGCTAAATGTAATTTGTTTTGTCATATGCCATAGCTATGCATGACTACACACTAAACAAACGCAGCCAAGGTGAATACATCTAAATTTTCAGTCAAGTAATTAAGTAATGCACAAGTTAATGAAACAATTATATTTTAATTTACTGACAACAGGCCACCAAATAATGATCCACACAAACCCGAATAAACGCAGGGAGACATGTGCGGGACATCTGACTGTCACTTGTCGGCGTCAAACATTTGTGTGCTGCTCTCCATGAGCACGACTATCTGTAGAACATTTAAACAGAGTAAAACATTTTACAATTAATGTTGTCAGCATTTAATTTCATATGTTTACAATTACATGCTCATTTTTGTCATAGCTTCATTACTTTTGTGGTGTAGTGGGCTAAAGCACTGAACTGGCAAGTAGAAGGTTGCTGGTTCGATCGCCACTGTCGTCACCACCGGTGTGTCCTTCAGTAAGGCTCTTTACTCCAGGTGGCTGTTGGGGGATTGGGGTCCCTGTAATAAGAACACTGTAAGTCACTTCAGATAAAAGTATCTGCCAAATGAATAAATGTAAATGTGATTTTTGTAAACCCTTTGTGGCTGGGGAACAAATACGATCAATAAAGCGCTTATCTTGTAAAGGTATTTCTGTAGGTACTAATATATATTTAATGCTTACATATATTTCATACAGTTTCTATTTGGGGGTTTACACGGTTAGTTCATCCAAACATAAATTCAATCATTATTTACTTGCCTCACTGTTCAATCCATGTTTTGTTTTGTTTTTCTGAACACAAAAGTTGATTTTAGTTAAGTTTGGCCCAAGGTTGATTATAGTTTGAATTTTTTAAATTTTTGATTTTAAATATGTTTTCAAATTGCTATACAATTCCAGTTTAGTTTTATTGTTTCCATTAATAGTGTGGTTAGTTTAGTTTAGTTGTTATTTGTGAACCACAGGTTATTTGTTATATAGTTAGTTTCAGTTTTAATTAAAGGTTAGCAGAATTAACAGATCACTTCCAGAGCACAGGCCAAAGAAAGTCTTAGGCTTAATTTAGTCTTAGTGAAGCAAATGTCTAGTGACACAAAATTAACGCATGCTGAGATTGATTAAATGGTAAAAGTATACAAATATACGCCAAAATGAAGCAGTCAAGCCTTTTTACTAAATAAATCTACACAAGTTGTGCTTAATGTCATATCTAATGATGTGTATTGAAATATTTAATATGACAATAAATGTAGCCTAATTTGGTTATGATGGTTAGATGTCTTTTTTCTTTTTTAACAATCATAATATACTGTAACTGTCATGTCTTGCTCACTTTCCCATGAACAACCACGCATAAATCATAACTGGGACTAATGAAATTCAATAATAACAGCAATCGCATTAAGGCTCATATTTGAATATGTTCTTTTCATTTATTAAGAATGATAAGCGTGTTTATGATGTGATTTAGCCTATGTGTGGCGAGAGCTAGGAAGAAAAGACCACTAGGGTCTGACTAATTCTAAAAATTTAGAACTCCACTATAATGAAACCGACTACGCCACTCTGATATTTTATACAGAGAATATTAGAAATAAAAGATTAAAGCACACAAGTTCGTGCACTAATTAGGACCAGAGACACGAGCACCATACAAAAGTATCTTTATTAAGACATAAAAAAACAAAACAAATCAACAGCACTCAGGGTGGAAGGCCAAGGCCTCAAGTTGGATCATTGAAAAGAGTTTATACACAAAAAGGAGAAGAATTCACAAATCACTCATTGAAAGCTAACCGAATAACAACAACACGAAAACAACAACTCTAAATTACATATAGGGCTGAGGGCTTAAGAACGGGAATACTATCAATCAATCTTCAAAAGAAACAAACCTCACCCCAATCCGTGCTCCATACTGCATCACCACACTCAGTGTTCAACCCAACACCAGCACGCAAAGGGATCAACAGAAACTCCTGCTTATAGCCCTCAGCTCCTAAAAACAAAACATACACACACACACACACTCACACTCACACACAATCAGTCACACACCCAAAAGTACACACATATAAACCAATGATCACAAAATAAACAAATAATCACCAAAAAAAAACAAATAATTACAAATATAAATCGGTATAAAGACCAACTTAATACACTAACCCACAAATTAACAAACAATAAATGTCCAGAACACACAGACACAAACATGAAACAAAACAAATAAGTGTGTGTTCCTTCTCTTTAATTTCAGAACAACGACGACTCCCTCCCAACCACACTCTGCACACCAGGTTGGGCAAAGAAGGGAAGATCCCAAATGCCCTTTTCAAGCGGCAACCACGGTCTAGCAAGCCGAACGATCACACTTCCTTATTATTTGATGTAGTTTGAATCCCAAAGCCTTCAGCTAAGTCCGTTGCATATACATAAAAAAATATACAGAGAGGATCGGTATTATCGAAATCGCACACAGTCCAAGTGACGTCGAGAACGACAAAGCGCACATGGGATGCTAACGGAAGAGGGAACCCCCCAAGACAATCGGAAATGACATGACACGATAGAGACTCCCGGACTATTTATAGACAGGTAATTACTTCCAACTGCCCCGCCTTCCCTCCATTCAGACCTGGAGGAATAAGCCATCCCATCACATATGCACATTTCTCCGAAAGCCTAGCAGAGTGATCACAAGATGCTATGCTAAAGTTTTGTATTGTTTTCAGAAAGGATGCGCGTTCTCGTCTTTTTTTCCTGTTAATTAGTGCGTTGTGCTGTTTTTCTTCAAAGCACCAACTTAGAATGCCTAATTTTGGTTTGCTTGCTTGTGTTACATGAGAAAATAAATTATTTTGCCTACCCTAATCTTTGTCAAACGGGTCTGGTCTGGTACAGAATTAAATTAGTGCTGCTGTTGGATAACGGGTCGAGTGTTCTGTTAAGTACTGCTGGTGCACGTTTACCAAACAGGACCTATGCAGGACTCTGCTTTAAACTGCTTTGCGTCTGACTGCATATTTATACTTCTGCGTCAGACCTACGCCGTAGCTTACGCATAGACTCACATTCATACGCCGTAGCCTGACGTGTACCTCTCTAAAAATCTAACAGCACGTCAATTCTACGCAGACCGCAAGCGCTGTGATTGGTCTGCAAGAACCCCTCCCTCCATATGTTCTTAAGTTTTGTGTGTGTTTATGTACACTTTAATATATTTTAATGTTACACCTTCTTTAAAATAAAACAAAGCAAAGAACAAGTGTCTAATAATTTATTATACTACATAGCATTATATATCAGTAGTTATATATCAACAAACAATGTTGATCTGCCGTGGTACAAGTCCTTGTGCAAATTGAAAGAATGCCATCATCTCGTGTTCCGTTGTTGTCTCCTTTTTGAAGTTTTAAATAATGATTTGATATTTATTTGCCGCCGTCACGAGCCGCTTCTTCTTCGGCTTTTGCCGTGTTACTGCGGGTTACACCAGCAACATGCCCGTGGACACTGCAGACTAGCGGTTTGCATGTGTACTGCACGTTGACGCGGATAACGACGCAGAAGTATAAATGAAAACTGACGCATAGCCTACGGCAGGGGTGGCGAACTCCGGGCCTGGAGAGCCCCCCTGCAGAGTTCAGCTCCAACCCTAATTAAAACTCACCTGTCTGTAGCTGTCTAGTAACCCTTCAGACCTTGATTAGCTTGTTCAAGTGTGTTTGATTAGGGTTGAAGCAAAACTATGCAGGGCTGCGGCTCTCCAGGACCAACGTTCGCCACCCCTGGCCTAGGGCATAAAGGCGACGGAGTAGGGTTCCGACGCAGAAGTATAAATCAGCCTTAAGATAACCTCACGTGCGCAATGCACCATTTACAGGTATTTCCCTAAACTGTCACACAGCTCATATATTTTTCTGCCAAGGGATGAGAACGTAATGATTATGAAAACGATAATTTATTTTTGATAATTATTATTTCATTTCAGTTAGTTTTTCAATAACTGTTGTTAGCTTAGTTTCATTTTAGTTTTTCCAATTATTTTGTCATTTTTATTTTATTTCAGTTTACAAAAATGTTTTCATCAAAACTGTGTGCGTCTAGTTTTCGTTCAAAAATAACCTTGGTTGTCCTGCTGGCTTGTTCATACAATATCAGTCGATGGGAGACTGACTTCAGAAGCTTCATGACATTATTTGATGATGCTTTTGAAGCTTCTGAAACTCGGGCTTCATTGACTGATGTTGTATGAACCGAAGCCAGCAGGACAAACTTGACCAAACTCACATCTTCAGTGTCTTTTGGTCTTTCTCTAGATGCTCTCGCTGGCTCTGGGGTCACAGAGGATGAAGAGACCACAGCAACATCTGGTCCAGATGAGACAGTAAGAGGTGGAGTGATGGAGCATCTCATCCGCCGCACTGGACCATTTCCAGGATGCTGCTGTGGACTTCTCCATCCTCACTGCACACACCAGTCTGCAGACATTTCAGATCCTGCAAAGACACACAAATATAATACAAAAGCAGTCATTTTAACAGCACAATGACATTTGATTTCTGTATTAGAAGTAACAGAATGATCTTACTTTGTATTTTTGTTTCAGGTTTTCCTTTTTTTCCACAAATGCCGCCGTTACGTTTCCTTGCAGGTCCTGCTCCACCACTAAAGCTCTGCAGCAAATGCACAGGAATCAAGAATCAGAAAAGTGCTGTGCTAACTTTGTTTGAAATTACAATAATTAAAATAAACCACAACTTAAGATTTAAAAGATGTTTTATTCATTTCTGTAGTATACTCACTCAAAGCCTTTGATGGCAGCATTCTGCTTTCTGGTGAAGAGGGCTTCATTAGCCGCTCTCCACCGGATAAGCAGATGTGTAACATCCAGACAAGAGTCAAGTTACCTCTGAGATTTGTGTGCTCAAAACTACATTTACATTTTGAGGTAGTTGATGATGTGTTAAGTAGCTTTTTATCCAACACAAATGTTCCTCAATTTTTCAACAGTACTAATGGACAAATAAAATAGATTACTTCTGTTTAGTTACTTTATGGAAATGTATTTACATTACTTACATTCATCTATTGCAAACAGTGCTGACAACAGTGAATTGTACTACACAATAACACACATATACATCACTCAGATGTCTACTTCATATCTAGGATCTATTAGACATACTTCTATGAAATTCATATCGAAGATTTTCCTACCAGATATTAAATAAACATTTAGTAATCGTATTTAAGATGTATATGGGTTCAAATGTATGTAAATCTACTTTGGAGATGTATGTGTGCTTCCTGGAGCCCCCCTGTTAGTTATACATAATAAAACGTGTTTTTACAGCAACATCACAACTATACTATACCATTTACATCTTTACACTTTCAACAATTTGCTCTAAAATAGTTAAACAAATGCGAATTTAAAATAAGGAACCGTGTTTTTGGTTTGTAATATGTACATTTGTAAACATCCTCATCCAAATGTTCTGCCATGTTCGATTATGACGCATCCTCTTCTTCTTTATGATGTATCCTCTCGCGTGGCCTCCTGGGATAGAAAAGTATCCATCGGCGAGCACTCAAGAAGCTGGGCAGAAGCAGTAGGACATTCGGGAACTTCTCAACTACTCTTTTATGAATACTGAGGTTTTGGACATACTTTTTCGCTCGGCTACTGCTTTTCCCCTACTATATAGTAGAGAAGTAGGCGGTTTTGGACGCACTTTAAGTAGACGCGTGTCCGAATCTCACGAGAATTAGTACATCACCCAGGTAATTCTCGACTACTCTTTTATGAATACTAAGGATTCGGACATACTTATTCGCTCGCCTACTGCTTTTCGCCTACTATATAGTAGAGAAGTAGGCGGTTTTGGACGCAGCCAATCAGCCTGATGGTGCAAAGGATGAGCATCCTTGATAGTCTTTGCATTAAGCCAGCGAAAGTCAGTACAGACTCTCAGAGATCCATCCTTCTTCCAAACCATTACCAAATGAGATGTATATTCACTGACGTATTTACTAATAATGCCTTTCTCTTCCATTTCAGAAAGAACCTCTCAACTTTTGGTAGTGGGTTGGAGGGATTTGGCGATAGGGCAGGCGGAACGGCCACTCATCGCACAGATGAATTCTGTGTACAAAGTCTTTCACCTCTCCACAATCAAGTCTGTCCCTGGAGAAAACATCATGATAGGATGCAATAAGACTCACCAACTCCTTCCTCCATGACTCAGAGACCTCACACCCATCGATATCAATGTCCTTCAAGCCATACTCGTGCAGTAACTGCACAGGGTCAACGGATGGAGTGGATTTGGGGAAAGCTGAATCAGTGACATCATGAGGTTTGCACACACCTTGCTCGAGAGAAACATCCTCCACCTCCAAACAAGGGGACACATCTGCCAGTCTGCTTAGTGTTACGCCGAAGAGTTATTGGAGACTGGGTAGGATTCAGAATCTTCATCGGCACCCATCGATCACCCAACATAGGAGACACCACACGTCCAACAAGAATATGATGAGGTGCTGAACGTGAATTAGTGGGTTCAACGATAACAGTGCTACCTGGGGAGACATGAGTGTTAGCAGGTAATTTTCCCCAGACAAGGTGCTCACACCTGGGAAGTAAAGTGACTGCCTGACAAAGCTTTACTGAGCCAAGTTTATTAGGTTGAGGGGAACCAAACCAAAGAGAAATACAGCTCAGAAGCTCAAGAAACTCTTCACACTCAGGGTTGCTGTTTTGGCAAAAAATTAGCTCCCAGTACTTCTTTTCAGCTTTCTTCTTCTGAAGCACACATTTGATGACATTACTGCCCATAATGAACTTGTTCTTCTGTCCAGGTACTACTAAAGTAGGCACGATTAACTTAAACCCATAAACTTAGACTTATAGGTCATATGAGCTCTTAGGCTGAATAGTAAGACCACAGCCAACCAGGACCACGTTACCAGGAATCACAGAGGGTTGTGGGAGAGCTCCATCGGCACGCAACTTGGATTCACTTTCCGTACTCAGGGTGCAAGCCATACTGCCTAAATCAAGCAAACCATTTAGTACGGACTGGCCACCAACAGTCACAAGAGCATAAAACAGCACTGTTTTGTCAGGTGGCAACAACTATTTACAAATATGTTTTGTGGGTCTGACTCATTTAGGGGAAGTTCACCACTGCCCATGCTAACCCCCTCCACACATGGGCTCTTTAGTTTAACTGAATGGTAGGAGAAAGTGGTTCAAGGCCTGCCACCTCGGGACAATTACTCTTAAAGTGTCCAGGTATGAGGCAGTTACGACAAAGCCTCTGGCGCATGCAGTGAGTATACGTGGTGTGCTCTTTGGACCGACACAACCTACATGCTTAACTCACACTGGACTTGGGATCTAAAGTTCTGATGGTACAACCAGGATTAGACAAGAACAGTGAGGCAGTGCATAGCGATAAACCTTTATCCATCATGCCAACCAACTGCTGCATACTAGCATTTGGAGTAAAAGGAGACGCGTTGGGGTTGAGCTGACCATTTGAACATGGTGACTGACCTGATGAGAGTTCGGGCTGTCTGGGAGAACTAGGTAGAGGATCGTCACTGACCGTCACAGTGTTCTGATGGCAAGCGGACACAGGTAAGTAGCGTGGAGTTCTAGTAGAAGCTCTTTTCAGGTTCCTGCTGTGACAATCCAGACGCTCCTGAAACTCAGCAGCACTCCACTGTTCAGCAGCCTTGAACTGAAAAGACAAAGCAAGGCCAGGGTCTGGACAGTGAGAGACAAACATCATAATAGCTTCAGCCGCAGGGTCTTCAACGCACTTATTGCGCCTACGCAAACACTCATTAGCCCCATCAATTGCTTTATTCAATCATATGTAATAGTCCATTGGACTCTCATCCACCTTAGGGAGAGTGTTGTAAAAGTCAGCCATAGGCATGTTCGAATACGTCAACTCACTGAAATTTCATTTCAGAATGTCAAACACTGTGCTAGGAAGCCCTGGGAAACTGTGCAAGGACACTTTGACTACATCCCTAGATTTCCCCGCTAATCTGCTCAAAATTAAATCCGAGGCTTCAGTGTCATCAGTGCATTTCTTACTGTTAAAATAACTGTACATAATGAAAGTAATAATAAAATCAGAAATAATACCCCCTAAAGACTCAGGAGTAATAACATGATCAGCATTTGGGCGTGGAAAAGGGGTAGAACAAGCAGCTGGGCTCCCTGAGGTACCAATAGCTGAATCAGACATGTGTACATGGTCAGGTTCCACATTAAAGAATGCCCTCCCTCTCCCAAAACATTGAGGTATAACTTCAGACATCTTGTCAGTATGATGTACTCTAGCCCCACTACTCCTGTCTGCTGGGAACATGGCACTGGGTCGTTGCACAGGACTAACATTTTCCTGACTATCAGCATCCTCAAACATGACTCCACTCAAATAGTAAACACAGGAAAAAATATGCAATGACTGCTTGAGAAAATAGAAATAAATACACTACAAATCAAACTAGAATGCAAGTAATATATGCACTTTGCAAATATACAAAAATACAAGAGTCAAAACAGTTCAGAGTTCAGTATAACACTGCACGAAGGAAAAGTTCCATACTCGATGATCACAAAGACTCAGTCATTAATGAGCATGGAGAAGAAGCGTGAAAAACAGTTAAACACATTTCAATGTGCATTAAGGATGAATAGTCTTTGATAGGATCTAAAAAAAAAAAAAGGATTTCACCATACCTCACAAAAGACAAGCATCCTATTAATACCATCCTACAAACGAAGAGCGCCAAACAAATATGAATACAGTTAATGAGATGATCAACGCACTTTTGCCTCGGCGAAACACCACTCCAGCGCAGTTGAAGCAGCTCGCAGCACACCCGTCGTCAGTTGAAGCAGTAACTCTGGTGATTGGCTGGCAACCGATCATGTGAAATCCAAAGGGATCACTGCACTACATGTTACCAGTTGACTCACAACGCCAAGCTATGGCCGGCAACACCAGTTGAAATACTTGACTCTGCGTTGTGTGACTTTGCGAACAAATAAACAGCCTCTCAGATGAAATTGCCCTTTTTTGTTTTCTATAAAACAAAGGGGTTGTACACTTAATCACATGTGCTCTCACTTCCGCATATTTAGGTAAAAGACAGAAATATAACTCAAGAAGATTAAAAATGACAAAAAATAATCACACAGGTAAGGAGAGAAACATTAAACACATGAATTTGAGTGAAAATAAAGATATAAAAACAATAATTAAGGTAAAGCTTAAATAAGATTATCAGGAAATCAAAATAAATCCACCTCTCCCATGAAGTTACCATACAGAAAGAGAAGAGGAGGAGACAGAAGAGGAAGTTAAGACAGCATGTGATAGCCTATCACAGCAATTAAAGGAGAAGAATGTAAATAAAAATAATGTAAATTAAGAGGGAGCCAAAAAAAAAAAAAAACTTCAGGAGGGGGAACAGTGCCAAAATAACAAACAAATGTATTTCTGTTCTGGGGGTTAGATTATTTCTAAAACCAATAACAAAATTATACACTCACTCCCTATCTAATCCTCAAACCAAGAGAAAGCAGGTACAGTACACAAAGAAAAGGCACCCACCTCCCTACAGCTTCCAAAAGGGTAACAATCAATCAAGAGGGTAACGGCTTAAGCAGTTGGTAACAGGGAAATACAAAATAAATGTTAAACAGCAAAGCTGTAGGCTGAGTATCTTGCAGTATCTTGCTCAACACAGAGCACAAAGGTTACCTAGAGCTTCTGGCAGCAACAGAGAATTAGTCAACAGTTCTTTAGATTAATGAAGATAGCATCAAGGCAGAACTCCAAAAGGCTTCAACAAACTGAGCTGGGCAGGGCTGGACACAGGACATGCTCTAGAGCAGGGATGTCAAACACAGTTCCTGGAGGGGCGCAGCCCTGCATAGTTTAGTCCTGAAAGAAAAGTATTAAAAAAGAGTTCCAAAACAGTAACTGTAACTGTTTCCACATTAATAAAATCAGAATATTAGAATGATTTTTCTGAAAGATCATGTGATACTGAAGACTGTAGTATAACCCTTATTTTAAATTATAATAACACTTCACAATATTATTGTCTTTTTGATCATAAAATAAATACAGCCTTGATGAGCATAAGAGACTCAATTAAAAACATTAAAAATCTAACTGATCCCAAACTTTTGAACAGTAGTGCATACAAAGTACCATTGTATTGCTATTTGATACCATCACTGCACCACGGTATCAACATAGTACTTCTTTGTAAATATACAGGCTACACAGTTTTAAATAACATAAAAATGTCAATTTATGACCTTATATATTATATTGGGTTCACCTCAAGTCCTCAAAACACAAATGGAGTTAAAACCAAGTGGCACAGATAGAAAGCTAAACATTAAAATTATTTAACCAACCAATAAAAATGACATCTATCATTAGAATTATAGGAATCTTACCAACAACCTCCATGATTTCAGGTCTGGATTTCAAGTCTATTACAGCAGTGTGTGTGTTTGTTGTAAGGTTGTGTGAGCGATGCTCAGCAGAAATGCACAACTGGCTGCGTGTGTTAAACTCCTTCTGACAGAATGAGATTACAGACTTGAGACGTCAGGAGAACATATGGACGCACACACACGTGCTGAGTAGTACACAGGTCAGAAGGGTGTCCCAGGGTACATAAAGCAACCATGTCACCACATGTGGTTTTTGCACCTCACACTATACGCATTTAGTACCAAAGCAAAATGCTGACGTTAACAAAACACAACAAACCACACCATTTTTCTTGCAAAAGTGTGATAAATAACATATGGTGTAATTCGTTTAATGGCGAATGTCTCTAACTGTGCGAGTTGGCATTCAGGAAGTTGGGCAAGATTACAACGTTAGCGGTTTGTACATTCCCAATAATCTGTAGCAACAGTCACCTACTTTTTTGGCACGCATTTTATGCTACTAAGTCAGCATTTGATCATGATATGCTTCAAAAACACAATGTTGATTTAATCATTCTAACATTTTTAATACATTTCTACTGTCTTACTTTATGTTACTTAAAAGAGATCATTTAAAATCTCTGACAAAATGTGCCATGGTTGAATAAACGTTTGATGTTAGTAAGATTTTTTTTTTAATTAACACTTTTATTAAGCAAGGACACAATAAATTGATTGGAAGGTGACAGTAAAAACATTGATAATGTTACAAATGAATGAATGAATGAATGCTGTGTGAAATTTCTACTAAGGCAAAACATTTTAAGTTATTATAGGTTTTACTGTATTTTTTTATCAAATAAATGCAGTCTTGGTAAGCATAAGACGCTTCTTTCAAAAACATTTAAAAATCCTACCGACCCCCCAAACTTTTTGAATGACATGTTAGGTATTCTGGTTCCCACGGAAAACTACAAATATAAAGACATTTTTAACATTGTGATTTACAGGCCTGGAAAAGCCATGGAAATTAATAGAATATTTAAAAGTCGCAGAAATTACATTGAACTTTTCTAATACTTACACACAACTGGAATGCCTGGTAATAGCATGGTATATGAATATGGCCCATGTATTCAGTATATCAAAGTGACAGAACACTGAAATTTGACCCCATCACTCCACCATGGTAGTGCCACTGTACGTTTTGGGAAGGAATGTAAAGGAGTGTCATATCTTTCAGGTCAATATTGTGCTAATATACCTCAGTGCCAATCAACATTAAGTTTGAGGTCATGCTTAAAAGTCACAGATCGAAAATAGCTTCATCCACACAAACAGAATGTGGGGAAGTACAGCAACACTATTATTACAGATGAAGGGTTAGATCAATAGGACTCTACTAAAGGGTTAACATGGCACTGTAAGAAAAAGATCCTCCAATAAATGAAGATATTGTCTCTCATCTCATTCATGAGATTAATCAGATCTCCTGCAGTTTGACTCTTAGTTAACCTGCTTATCTGTGCCATAAAAGAAGCTGTTAATTGTAAGTGACAGCTGAAGCGGTCATGAGAAATCATACAAGATAAGATATAATGACATTTGTGTTTCAGAGTACATGAAGTACCTGTCTATACTTGCCACTTCATGCGTATCATCACTTTTATAAAATCATGAAAAGACTATGGCTAACTATACAGTAGGTGAAAAACAGTATGGGAAAGAGTAGTATGTCAGAATTCACAGTATTCATAAAACAGTAAGCGAAAAGTGCCTGGATGACCTACAAATTCCAGCAAGATTGTGAAGTGTGCATCTGATGGACGCTTTACAATCCCATGAGGCCACAGGAAAGGAGTTGTGAATGGCAGTGTAGTGACAATGACAACATGATGAATGTAGTACATCCACATTACATTCCCACTACGCACTTTTGTAATTATATATGGAAACACCTTTTAACTGTCACAAAGGATGTGTAAATGGAATGTGTGAACTCAAATAGATAACGATCCAATCAGTCAAAATGCATTAAGGTGTAAATACCCTCAAAAGATGTTCTAATCTGAATCGGTTTTATTTATTTAAACAGTAACAATTGCAAGTGCACTATTGCTTACACACAGAAGTTGTAGGCCTATAAACAAATATTATCACGGAAATTATGTTTCGGACAAAAAAAGGGTCAATGAAAATAAGTTCAAAATGAAGAAAAAACATCAATCGTTGCGTCATGCAACCTGCAGACCAAAACACTGAATCTGACACAACATATAGGTATTCCGCTCCACTCCCATTTCCCGGCTAGCGATGAAAAAAAAAAAAACTACACAATCGATTAATAAGGATAGTTCACACCAAAAATACTCCGCGTCATCCTCTGTAATGCTACTCTCTTGTTAACACTTGTAACCAGTTGACGAAGCTAGAGATTACCAGTATAACGTTTTAAATATGGATATTTTTCTTACCAAAACGTATCGATTACCTCAGGAGCTGTGTGGAGTACTTTTTTTAATAATGGATGGTAGGGGTGTGCGATATTGACAAAAAAATGATATCTCGATAAATTTATGGGATTTTATCGATAACGATAAATAGACAATATTTTGCGGAGTGTGTTATTGTGCTGACATCTTAAGGACTACCGTGGACAGCTGACTCCTAGTTTTTGATATTCTTCATATTCTGTGTGGTCAGTTCATACTGATAGAAATTAGTCTTTACCCAATAAGTTTAAATTGATTTTTGCATTTTATGGGCATTTTTGCCTTTTATGAAGCCATTTTTTCTAAAAGTGTCCATTATCTTTTGAGTCAAATTCTTACATTTAATCAGGGAATTAGAATAATAAGTCATTTGGGCTGTTACCCAGCAAATTAAATCAACACAGAAGCTGAAGTGGCATTTAGATGTATTTACAAACATGTATTTTGTTTAATGCAAGACATTAATGCATTTAACCTGCAATTACAAATACATAAATAATGTTTTGATATATTAAACATAAAACGTTGATACTGATATTGAAAGATTTAAAACAGAAAAAATCAAAAAAAAAAAAAAAAAGAAAAGAAAGCAAAACGCCAAAATGTAAATTAAACCGCCATCAGGTGGCAGCAGATCACGTTTAATAAGTGAGTCATTGCGATTGAACCGAATCATTTAAAAGGGGTCATATGATGCTTTTTTAAAGATCATTATTTTGTGTATTTGGTGTAACAGAATATGTTGACATGCTTTAATGTTCAAAAAACATTATTGTAGGTCCTCTATGCCCCGCCTCTCTCAAACGCTTCGTTTTCTACAAAGTCCCTCTTCCACAGCCGCAGGCTGCTCGATTGGCCAGCTGACCCAGTGCATTGTGATTGGCCGAACACTGCAAGCACTCGTCGGAAATCGCGTAATGAAATACCATAATCGCGAGCTTCATCTTTCAAAATAAATGTAAATACAGAGTCCGAAAGGGGAACAGAGTCGCGTGACAGACACAGGGATGAATATGTGTTTGCAGTACACAAGCCACAGCTAAGACAGCTGACTCCACTGTGAGTGTCTCGCTCTCTCTCTCTCTCGTCTAGAGCTCTCTCCATCTCCTCGCACACACACACACACACACACACATGATGCGCAAAACTCTGCATTTGAATAGTCAATAGCAAATACTTAAACTAAAAACAAAACAGTAGCTGATTCAGAAGCGCCAGATTGGTCATAGCAAAGTCAGAATTACCTCCTCTCCTAGGTTCACGAAACGGTCGTCCATAAAATGCATTGCTGTTCTGTTGTAAGTCATCTTAAAGATTCCTAAATGCATCTACTTTCGGAAGGCCAAATAAAGTGCTTTTGCTTTCGCCTAGAAACACACAGCGTCTCCCTGACATGCTGCTTCAACACTAACTGCGGTTCCTGAAACCACTCCTTCTTTCTTTGCGTGAACATTTGGGCGGCATTATGCAAATATTTCCACATAGTGAGGTAGATATGTAGCAGCGTGTTAGAACAAGCCGTTTTAGGGGGTGTGGCAGAGTCATAACTTTGATAAAGAAAATCTCTTTGTTTTGAGACTTTAGTCTTTGCAAGTTCAGGGATCTTATCTATGTACAATCAGCTTGTAACACTCCAAAGAGAAAGGAAAACTTGAAATCGCATCATATGACCCCTTTAAACGGTTGATTCATTCAAGAACGAAACACCGTCATGTTGCTCAGAGACACAAAACAGCGCTGTGGCTGTATTCGGAATGATTTTTGTTGGCGAAATAGAGCAAAAACAAGCAATATGGTGTCTAAAACGTAAGTCTCTTAATTAACTTATTGTTTATAGAATTCAATGTCAAATTTGTAATCATGGTAATTTTTTGGAGAAAAACGGCACTCTTCGTGTGTAATTGAATAACTATATGAAGTGGTATACATATATACATTTTCTGCCATCATGTCTTGAATTTGTGATCATTCTAAATGCATTTTAATAGACTGAATCATGCAGTGAAAGAAAACACACTAAATGCACACAGACTAGTCTAGACTTCACGTAATGTATGCATGCGCTTTTTAGGGATGTTTTGAATGGGTTTTGCAAAATACTCGATAATGTCAAATCGCACATCGTTAAAACAACAATTACGATATTATCACAGACGATATATATCGCACACCCCTAATTGCTATGCACTTAAGTATTCTTTCATGTTGAACTATTGAATGTCCCACAGCCCTTCACTGCCATTATCAGCTTGGAGAGGCCAGGACAATTTTTTAATGTAACTCGACTGTATTCATCTGAAAGAAGACAGTCACATATCCTAGGATTTGGGTGCTTCTGTGTCAGCCGCACCACATGGCTTTCTACGTTGTTTGTGCTTTGATTTGAACGAAAACAAAGTATCCGTGTGGTGCGGCTGACACAGAACAATACGCTGTTTGCGCTCAGTGGATATTCTCAAAATAGCGCTAGGGTGACGCGGAGGAGACACATTTTTTAATAAAGTGATTGTTTTTGTTTTCTTTTGCGCACCAAAAGTATTCTCGTAGCTTCGTAAAATAATATGGTTGAACCGCTGTTGTCACATGGATTATTTTACCGATCTTCATGCTACGTTTCTGGACCTTGATCGTGGTTATTACATTGCTGTCTATGGGAGGGTCGGAGAGCTGTCAGATTCCATCAAAAATATCTTAAATTGTGTTCTGAAGATGAACGGAGGTCTTATGGGCTTAGAACGACAAGAGTAATTAATGACAGAATTTTCATTTTTGGGTGAACTATCCCTTTAATGGTGGGAATGTTTGTTGCATCGATATGACAGTAGGTGGCGAAAAATTTTTTATTAAACGAGTCATTAATCCATTAATACAATCGATTCGTTAAAGTAACCAATTCATCATGAACGGAAACGCCATTGCTGTGTGTTTCTCAGTGACGCTAACCATTTATCCTGCTTTGGCATTGTTTGGAACTGGCGATATTGTGTCTAAAAGTGTAAGTTACTCGGTATTATCTTCATTGAACTGTTTTATGAAGTCAATATCACTCTTAGTGCTGATGTTATGATTGTGAATACCTGCGGCCTCGTGCTTAACGTTACGAGAAGATCATATCCATGCTAATATTTAGAACTAGCCTATCACTCTTAACGTTACTTGGTTGATACTGCGTAACTGTTCATAATAAAATAATCGTAGTCATAGGACAACATTTTCACATGGAAGCATCACTAACTATCATTTAATTATTCGTAGTAGGTTCAAATGTAAACTTATGCAGCCTATTGTTTCTTAAATGCCGTAACGTTAATGTTTAAATGTGAATAATACGTTTATCAACAAGTGGACTCAGTTGAACGCATTACAGTAACGTTATCGTTCTTAAACCGAGACCATCACAAGAGCTAGTTGGAGGACATGAAGCACTTTAACATGATTTGTGATTCAAGAACTTCGCCTACGTTACAGTTCATGGAGATAGTTTGGACAACAGTGTGAAATCAATAATGTGCGCTGCGCCCACCGATCATCGATGAAACAGAAAGGAACAAATGCAGAGAAGACATAAAGGACGACATAGCGTATACATTAAAGGTAAGCGTGGCTATGCGTAGCCGATTTGGTCACTCACCAGATTGGATTCAAACACTGAATATTCCTCTTGTAGCTCGGTTATTGCGTGTGTCGATGCGATCTGCCTCCTTTTGGAAACACAAGTAACCTCCTTGAGCATGCACAAAAACAGCTGTAAACTAACGCAAGGTCATATAGGACCAGGGATTCCTGATGAACGGTGTTACACTGCTATCTGATGGATTGAAGTGGTAATACATGTAGAAACACAGGATTCGTCCTCAAGGGGGCGCCTGCATTCAAATCATCTTTTTCTTCTTCTTCTTCTTTGGGTTTTAACGGCAGCTTGCATCCTTAACGTTGCATTACTGCCATCTTCTCTCTCTCTCTCTGGTTTTATTGGCGGGTCGCAACCAACTTGTTCAGGTGCATACCGCCACTTACTGTACCGGGGTATGCAACTTCAGGGCTTCATGTACTTAGCAGAGTTATTATACAATTCCCATTTCCTATATGCTGTGCTCTAACCCTGTATCTTTAAGAAAATTAAAGAGAGCCTTGCTACATTCCCACATTTTCCCATCTGCCCCCAAAATCCCCTTCAAACTCCACTCTTGTTCCAACTCATATCTTATCTTGCAAGATCCTCCTTTCTGCTTTATATTTTTTACACCTCATAATGATATGCTCCACATTTTCTGGAACATTACAGTCATCACAATTATCTGATTCACATTTTCCCATTAAAAACAGGGTTGATTTTAAACCAGAATGTCCAACTCTTAATCTTGATATAATCACTTCTTCTCTTCTGCATTTCCCTTTAAAAGCATTGACGTTAATCGATTTCTGAATATTATAATAATATCGCCCTTTGTTATCTATGTCCCACTTTTTCTGCCATGATTCTCTCACTTTTGTTTTAATTAATGATTTGGCCTCACCTTTACCAAATGGGACTTCATTATTTCCTCGTCCTTTAATTTCAGTGCATTCTTTGCAGTCAAATCTGCTATCTCATTGCCCTCCATGCCAGTATGAGCTGGAACCCAACAAAACTGAAGATTAATTCCAATTCTCTCTATATTTAACATTATCATGGATATCTCTTTATATAAATCCTCTCTTATTGTTTCAGTTGAATTCAAACTATTAAGAGCTGCAACAGAGTCCGAACAGATAACTCTTTGAGGTCTTACTACTTCTACCCATTGCAATCCTAAAATTATGGCTACTACTTCAGCTGTAAATACAGATAATTTGTCATTAATTCTTTTGCATATGGTTACATCAAACTCTGGTATGTACACTCCTACTACTGCCATCTTCTGGTTCTAGTTATTTCCCATATACTTTAGTCATCATATTCTTGTCACGAGTCCCGTTTTAGTCAGAAAGCAAATCAAATATTTCATTCCTTGTTCACTCCTACTGCAGTCCATTATATTCTTTACTCCACGTCCTGTTAGTCTTATTTTTTCCATGTCATTTATCATATCCATCCTCTGTAATTCATATTTTGAACAATTAATAAGCACATGTTCTACAGTCTCAGGTATTTGGCACTGGTCACAAAACCCAGTTACTGCATTCACATCTCTGTAGGGTTTTGTCCTATAAGAGACATAACGGAGGAGAAGCAAAGTGTAGAACTCCGACAATTTCCTAAATTTCGAGTTCACTGCTTAGTCCTATTTGAAGTTATCATTACAGGAGTAAAAGCAGTTTTTAAAGCATATTTCATGAGTTAAATTCTGAAGCACAATATAAAAACTTGCAGAAAGAATCAAAAGGCTACACTAACCTTTGCTGAGGAGCATGTTGTATAGACAGAGGAGAACTGGTCCAAAGTTCACGTGAGTGATGAAAGCAAGTTTAAATTAATTTTGTCCGATGGGAGACGGAAATAATGAAATGGCCAGCCCAGTGTCTTGATTAAAAATCTCTTGGTGACAGTGATCCTTTGTCACTGTTATTTTGTAAAACACTTTTCTACTAGCATGGTATAGCCACAACTAAAATTCCTTACAATTTTGAACGTTGACGACTATTTAATTATTTCTGAAAAATAAATCAAGTGTTCATAAACTATTCTCTAATTTTGATCTCCACTGTAGATACACTAGATTGTAATTTAAATGTTAATATCAAGCATTAGTAACCGAGATACAAATACATTTATTCCAGCAGTCTCTCTCTTTTTTTTTTACTCAGTTATTCCATCCTGAACAGCTCGTAGAAACTTTTTTTTAATAACCTTTATTAAACTTCTTCAAATAACAAACTTCAAACACAAACAATAAATCCAAGCAGCATATAAAAAGTCTAAAAACATATTACAACTGGGTTGTAATATGCTTGAATTACAACGCAGTTGTCCAAGCAGCATAAGAATAGTATAAAAGCATATTATCAACTGGGTGTTGATCAGTATATATTGCAAGTTATTTAGAGTTTTAAGGCATTCCTGTTTTCAGCTGCTTTAATTTCTTTCATGTTAGCTGGCTAGCTCAGCTGGTTAGCACGCGTGTCTTTGCCTTTTGGTCGAGGGGGCCAGTGACCAATATTCACTGGGATCCAACCCCTCTGTCTAACTGCTTCCCCAGAGCCACAGTGCTATCTGCCTCCCAGATGGCCACCAACGAAGCAGTGGTGGTTCCATGGTGTAATGGTTAGCACTCTGGACTTCGAATCCAGCGATCCGAGCTCAAATCTGCATGCTTTCTTGCGGCAGGAAAAGAAGTTTGGTGCTGCTGGCGAGTCTGTAAGTAATTTAGTCTTTGTGGCCCTGTGAGCGACAGCTGCTCCTGTCACGGGTCCATGGTGTAATGGTTAGCACTC
Organism: Sinocyclocheilus anophthalmus; assembly: GCA_018155175.1. Lineage (NCBI taxonomy): Eukaryota > Metazoa > Chordata > Actinopteri > Cypriniformes > Cyprinidae > Sinocyclocheilus > Sinocyclocheilus anophthalmus. The sequence continues at coordinate 60,892 of JADLZN010002536.1, forward strand.
TGGACTCTGAATCTAGTGATCTGTGTTCAGATCTTGGTGGGACCTGCTTTTGCCATGAATGTGAGCAGGACCTGGTCCACTTTTCGGCAGCAGTGAGCCCCAAAAAGTCATGTAGGGAGCGTCGCTTCATAGCGTAGTCTGTCTCTTTAGGGACAAAAAAAGCTTAAAAGGGCAGGACCCAGCTTGGAGAATGCGGGCATCGATCCCGCTACCTCTCGCATGCTAAGCGAGCGCTCTACCATTTGAGCTAATTCCCCTGGCTGAAGACAGCTTCAAAGATGCGTCTGCTATTATAATGGGTTTGAAGAAAAGAGGCCGTCTCTCTGTGCTGGCATCTTTGCACTGGCCACCATTTAGTTGTAGAAATAACCGAGAGGTTGTGCTTTTGACCGTTCCAGCTGTCCTCCCTAAGATCCCTCTTCATGTTAGGTCCAGCCCCATTTTTAAATCCATTCAGAGGCCAACTTTCTTTCGTTTGCCTTTGAAACTATATCGAGGTGTTTAAGTACATTTCTGTAAATCTACATTTGTGTAAATAAAACATACCTTTAATTAAAAGTTTTATTAAACCAAAATTCAATCTCTTTGTTCTGCCCAAAAACCCAAAACTTAACAATGCGACAATCAAAAGATTGTATTCCTTTTTTTTCATTCTTGTCACAAAAACCTTTGTTGTAGAAAAAGATTCTATATTAAATTCAGGCATTTAGCAGACGCTTTTATCCAAAGCAAACTTACAGTGCATTCAGGCTATACATTTTTTATCAGTGTGTGTGTTTCCTGGGAATTGAACCCATGACCTTTGTGCTGCTAACGCAATGCTGTACCACTGAGCCACAGGAACAGTATACCTACAGTTTCACAAAATGTACAAGCTATCCAAGCTCTGAGAAAAGTTACACTGAAACAATTATACAAATTTTTTTAAGGTAAGTGATTGTAAACTATTTATTTTAGTTACATAAAAAAAAAAACATTGAAAGTTAGTCAACTAGATTTGTTTATTTAAATGTAGCTAAAATAAATTGATTGCAATCACTTACCTTAAAAAAATGTGTAAATTCAATGAATAATTTTTTTCAGTGTACAGGTAACATTTGACAACAGTTCCTATCCGAAATTGGATTTACTTTAATACCATGACGTCAAATTTTACACCATTATGCCATTAGTATGTCCATTAGTATGTGAACTGTGAAATGCTCTAAGTTATTGATATATTTGCATTTCTCTTTACTTTTTGTATTTCTGTTATGCTTTGTAATGTTTTTTTCTTGTTAAGAATTTTTACTTGTGTCTCAGTTCATTTTGTTACAGCCATAATTCAGCCCATAAAATCTAAATATAATTAGCATTAAACATTGCATGAATTTTTGCATTACATGGCAATTTTTACATGATTTAGCAAAATCTTAAACCAATATTTCATATGTGTAATGATTAAATTGCCACCTGTGTCCAGTACATTTAATTTAATAGTCCTGCTCATTTGAATAATTTTGTATATTAATGTACTTCTTAAAAAAATGACCTGTGAAATTAGAGACAAAAAACTGGCTTAATCCTTGCACATATAGAACCCTGTGGAATATTTTGACAGCATCTTTCGGTATTTACGCCTTTTATGCAACTTTGTAGGATTACTTTTTTGTTTAAGTGCAGTAGGCCATTAAAGAAGAAGCATTGTTGTTGTAGTAGCGGTTTTGTAATCTATATGGGCATAATTGTATGGGATGTGAAATATGATCACCATTATAATATCAAATGCCCCAGTTGCTCTTCCTAACATCTTGTGGCTTTCGGTGATGATGAAACAAAATATTGACACCTACAGTCATGGGAGCAGGTGGTGCTAAATGCTGATAAAACCCAGTTTTAGGTTGATCTGATCTTCCTTGATCTTCCTTCAACTCCCTTGGGCATGCACATGGGGCTTTATTCATGAAACACGAGCAGAGCGAATTTATGTGTGAATCGTTCATAAATCCATTTGCTGCAAATTGTTGTGTTCAGTTCAATAGGACAGAGGAAGTACAGATACATTTTCACAGATATCCTTGCTTGTGTTTCATGAATGAAGCCCATGATTATTACATATTGCATATCAGCAGGGATCTATACATCTCTCAGTTTCATTAGCAATAGAAAAGACCTACAAAACCAATCTGACATGTTTTCACAGGTTGGGTCTAACTTCTCTTTGGATTCAAAGGTGCCTGTAGCGCTGCATGAGGTTTAATGAAGCATAAATGCAAGATGGAGCCAGATTTGTAAGAACAGAGAGAGTCATGATAAATTATAACACCTAAAGCATCATTTACTGTAGTGAGGGAATGAAAAAGATAAATGCGTGAATTAATAAAGAAAAAAAGGATGTCTATTATGCTCATCAAGGCTGCATTTAGGCTATTTATCAGAATTGTGAAATATTATTACAGTTTCAAATAATTTTAAGATTTTATTCCTGTATTGGCAAAGCTGATTTTTTTTTGTTATATGCATAATGGTCAACTGGGGTTAAATTGGGATTTGTTATTTTCTTTTAATTATTATAAAAAATGACCCTCTAACACTAGCGTTCTCTATACCTTTTCTATTCTTTTGACTTGTTTTCTTTTTATTTATTTAACAAAAAATAACAATAAAAATAGGTAGATGTTAGATGTTGGAACTACATGGCTCAAAGTGCAGAACAACAACAAAAAAAACTCTTCTGATGACCATAAAATGTAGCAATATCTCTTATGCAAGCAACATATAAATCACAGTTGTTTCATAATAGTATACGGTAGTAAATGGTTCAGCACTGCCCCATCTGTTTTTGGAGGGGCTTTAAAAGCGTGAAATAGACTTTTCCCCTGTCTTTCCCCTACCTTTCATGTCACAGCTCAGGAAAGTTGCTAGTGAAGGGCTTGGGACTTTGAGATGAATGGGAATGCTAACAGATGACTCCAGGTATTATAGACTTCCTCGGTATGCACCTGTTTTTTATGAGAACCTTCTCTGCGCACATAAGAACACTTCAATGCATTTGTCAATGAATGGAGCCCATTGAGAGCAGTACATGTTCATGTTGTTCTAAAAAGCCAAAAGGCAGACTGAAATTAAAAGAAATTTAATTGGTACCAAAAAAAGGGGTTATTATACAACTTAATCTAGTCATCTTATGATCTTTCTTGATTGCATGAAATTGACTTTTCCCCTTTGAAGAGCTGCCTCTCATTGAGTCTTTTTGAGTTTAGTTTTTTATCTTTGAGGTAAGCAATTTATGTGGCATTTGGAGGTTCAGATATTTAGCTTGTTTTTGAAAGGTTTCCACTTCAGTGACCCGGATCAGGCTGACTCATTTTAAACTCAAGCAGCTCAAGGTTGTCATTATTCATTGCTAACTTGAGGCTCTCAGCTTGAATTTAGTAGAAGATCATGGTAAAATTTCAGAAATGTGGTGAATCTGCTCTCTGGTTTGATCCCCCCTTAGGTCATCACTGACTTAGCTTGTTGCTAGGCTAATGAGTAATGCCCGAGGCGGGTTGGTTGCTGGGACATGACCTTTTTGGCAGCCCCTCCATTCTCTCTTCTCTTTCATACTCCCTCCATTCCTGTTCTGTTTCATCCGTAATCCTTTTCTATGGACACCGGTGACAAGGAAACCGAGGAGAGAGGAGGTTGTTTTTTAGCCATGAATAACAGAGAGACATATTGTCTCAATAATACACAAATGCTTTATCTTTAAACCTTTTTTGTAAGTTCTTAAGTACCATAGTAGCCTATGTTTTTTGGACATTATACTACAGTAATTCCATGTTTGGACATTACCATGATGGTAAATACCATTTTATTCTTTGGAGTATATAAATCTAGTAATCATAAAGTGAATTAATGTTTATGTTAGTAAATGTTAATTTTTGAGTGAACGCTTTTAATATGCCACGTTTGTTCTAAATGTATGTTTTCAACAATTTCAGAACCATTTTTGCTGCTTAAAGCTGGAATACAGTACATGGCTTTTAAAATCTGAACAGATTATTAAATGCTGGACATCATACACTTGCCAACTTTGTAACTGGTTACAGAGAAAAACTGGGCATCTTTCATGAAATGACTGAAGATCACACTCTACCAGACTTTAAAGTTATTCTGAATTCAAACTCATGCAAAAACATGTGCCTCATTGCTGGGAGATACATGAAAATTTAAAACAATATGTTCTAAAATCGACTCAAAATATCAAACATGTTTAATATCCTCAGAGTGGATGAAATCACAGTCTGTGGCCATCATTCACTACACATTTTTCTGTAAAATCTGTCAATTTCGACTACCCGAAATCTCCAGACTGGCTCTGATTTTCGCCAGCTATCGCCTCCTCCAGACAGCAAACTGTGGGCAAAAATCTGAAAAATTTGCATAGTGTATTCCAGCCTTTAGTTTCAATAGTGTTTTTGAACTGGAGAGGATGTTTTGAGCTCTGAAAGTTACATGTAGAGTATGTTTTCACAGTACATTGAACACTTATCTCTGAAGATCAAGGGAAATTCTGATTCTTTAAGATCTGACCGCTTTTATTCAAATATTCATTTGAAGAAAGCAGCAAAGAGAAAGACAAGAAGAGAGTAGAAACTAAGAGCTATTGATTCGAGAACCCCTGCAGCAAAGACCACAACTGGTCACCAGCAAATATTATCATTTGCATCCTGGTGTTCTAATATCCTCTTGATCAACCCATAGAATGACTATAGGCCTACCAGCACCAAACCAGCCTGAACCAGCAGGGTTTTGAAGCACGTGATCCACAGCCGCACCAGACGGTTCTACATTTATCTCAATTAAAGGTACAAAATCTGCAGTCGGAGTCTGTAGATCCCCCGTTTTG
>JADLZN010002536.1:70600-138751 GCA_018155175.1 Sinocyclocheilus anophthalmus
AAATGTCCAGAGCTGACCTGATAGTGACCGGAGAACTCGACACTTTTCCCCCGCATTCCAAGGAAAGAGACAAGATTTCGTTTGACAATCGTTGCTAATCATTGAAAGTATAAAATGATCAGAGCATAGAATTACAAATAGTAGGTTGTATGTGTATATATATATATGCTTGACGTGTTTCATGTAATCGGTGCAACTTTAACCAGTGTTTAATTACCCCTTTTTAGGAAATAAGGATATTAAACTGTGTAATATGTGAAGTTTAATCTTGAACGAATGAAAACCCGAAATGCAGAAGGTTGAAATGAAGTAGACTTTAATAGTATGTACAATATTTGCATTTAAGAGACTTTATAGACGTATCGATATATTATTATAGGTGGCCTCATATAAATGAGAGTCCCTGGTTAATGCATGCACACTCCGCCCCTTAAGAAGTCAATTGGAAGCCAGCGTCAGGGGACGGACTTATGCCACAGAGCAAAACCCGAATGCAGAACAGAATCCATGGTTTTTGGTTAGCTAGCTGGCTTGCAACTTCTCCGGCTCTCGCTGGTCGCTGTGTTAGAGCACCTGCACGCGTGCTCACATTTACCATCAAAAGCGACCAGCAAACTAAAACTCAACACTTCAGTGATACTTCGTTGAAATCATCAACAAACTTGAAAGTCTTGCACACTAAGACTCTCAGCAGATTGCTTGCACACTAAGAAAGCTGCGTCATCACAAACCAACGAGGGTTTCCCAAAGGACGTCATCCTGACGTCACCGACGCGTCAGTGACGGGGTTTCCCTCAAAGACCTCCAGGAAGCCCGCAGCAACCACGGAGTCAACTCAGCTGTCAACCAGCGGAACGCAAGTAAACAACATTTTCTATGATCTGCTGAACGGGTGAATTTAGATGCGTTGCTTTGTGAATTCTTAAGGTGAATTTACATCACTTGTGAAAACGAGGTAGAGCTATGAAACTCAGAACTCCGTTAACAGATTTTCCTTCCTCTGAACTGTATGTTTGTGTGTTTTAGCTTAAGTTTATGTGATCTAGAATAGCCAATAAATTTCATGTTTCATTTATAAGAAAGCAATTGTCTGGTGTCAGATAATTTTGTGTCAATTCTATTGCCAAAAGATCCCTTGCTACTTAGCTAGTAGCTTACTTATAATAATTACCTCTCTTTCAAGAGCTGACAAATCATCAAATTTTGTATTTCACCCATGGCCAGGGAGAATACCAAAATTTACATATTCAATTGGTAATATACACTGACATCAGCTTCTCCCTGGTCGAGTAGCTGATAAAAGTATAAACTATTGAAAGTCAAAGTCAGTTTTGATCAGGTGGACCTCGAATTCTCAGATCGAGTTCTTTTAAAACCTGAGCTAGAAATAAACCTGAATGAATTAATAATGATTAATTCCCTTACAACTAAGTAAATTATTACAATGCCAATCAAAAGTTTCCCTCTCTCGTATTTCTTTCCTCTCTGTATCGCAATTCCTCTGGGTGGAAATCAATATATGATGCTGTTGCCACTGGCAATAACAGCCGAGCTTCTAAATAAGACCGTGAATGTGTTTGTGTGTGTGTGTGTGTAGGCAACTCTGTTTTGACTTCCTCGTGTCACTAGTTAAACCCTTGTCCTTCTCTCAAGGATGCAGTAATTGACTGGGGTACAAGCACGTGCACAAACGCACACTTCATTTCTCTTTCGCGCTATTGAATGACAAGCCTTTTATTTTCAAATTCAGCCGCTCATGTTTTGGCATTTTCTTGCCTGAGGCCAGCCGCCATTCCGTATAGACGCACATACGCGTGCAGACAGGCCCTCAGGCCAGATTAGAGGTTTTGATAAACTGGATGTTTAATTTGTCCGACATTTAAAAGACAAACTGAAAGGAGTGATCTAGAGCTTAACTAAGTTGTATACCGGCTGAGACATCTTCACCCCCCCTCATTCTTTTCATCTGCTAAATGAGTTGATATAAGCTGCACAAAAATAAATGCGTTCAAATAAACGCTCTTTTCCATTATTGCATGTCGTGTAGTTTTGCATTGTTCGGTCTTGATTCCAAAAGCCTTTTGTGTGGAGCCCAAAAGCTTTTATTTCCAAATCAGTCACTGCTTGCGTTGCTTTGGAATCAGTGTGAAATGAAACCGCAGGGTGGTGAAATCTGTCGGGGATTGTTTTCTTTTTAACTTTTCATTAAAAACAGCCATCCCTGTAAAGAAAAAAGGCTTAGATCTTTTCGCTCTTTTGTCAATGTATTATATATTTATTTATTTTTGACAGAGATGCTCCCAACTGCTTTTCATAATGCATTTTTCTTTCTTCCTATAGAGGGCACTACAGCCTTACAAAGAGTCTCAACCTAATCATGTCCTACCAGTGCAATCTCCCGTTTTTTTTCTCCTCCTCTTCCTCTCTCATTAACTACTCTTTCTCTGTAATTTATTCAGCCCTGTAAGCCTTATTGCAGTGTCTGAATGACCCTTACATCTTTCATCTCTCTCTTTCTCTTATACCTGACCTCTCTTTCTCTTTCTCTTCACTCTTTTCTCTGTCATTAAAACTTTACACTGTCTCTTCTGCCCTATGTCATCTTGGCTTCCACCTTCAAAGCAGTCGGCTGTGTCATTCTCTCTTTTTCTGCCCCATTTTCCCTTGTTCGTTCTCTGTGTCCCCTATCTAACCCCCATGACCTCTTTCTAGCCAGCTTTTTGATGTACTTCTCTGTCAGTTTGTTTTCTCTCACATGTTTGTCAGGCTTTAATGTGGCTTTTCCCTTATACTGGGTGTCTGGTTTAGACCATTTGGATGGATAACACAAATAAATTTAAAGGTCCCATATTGTCAAAACTGAAATTTCCTGGCTTTTTTCACGATTACTGAGGTCTAGGGGCTATTTAACTACCATATAAGTTTCAAAACAGTCAGTCCACAGTAAAAAGCACACAGCCTGCTTAAAGGTCTAGCTATTTTTCACGAACCGTTGTGACTTCCGTAAAAATTGAACGTCACTGCCTTCAGTCACCACCCGAGCACCGCCCACTGTCCCACTCTCCTTTTGCCAAACCCCCAGACAACATCACGTCCATGCTTTTGCTGAGCAAGAACAACACGGAAACATGTCTAAAGAGTAATTTATCACAAAACCAGATTGGCCGACCTGTAACGTTACACTCTCACTCAAAGGATGGACGATCTGACAGGATTGTTACTATGAGATGGATCAATCTACTCCTTATGAAAGACCAAACTCACCGTGTCTACTAGTCATGATGAAGATGTTATACATTTCAATTTCAGCAGGCAACTAATTTTTCAGCTACATATTTTTCCAGCCACAATGTACAGTGGTGTGAAATAGTGTTGGCCCCCTTCCTGATTTCTTTATTTTTTGCATGTTTGTCACACTTAAAATATTCAGATCAAACAAATTTTAATATTACACAAAGATAACCCAACACACATGCCGTTTTTTAATGAAGGTTTTTATTATTAAGGGAAAACAAAATATAAAACTACATGGCCCTGTGTGAAGAATTGTTTGCCCCCCTGTTAAAACTGTGGTTTATCACACCTGAGTTCAATTCCTCTAGCCACACCCAGGCCTGATTACTGCCACACCTGTTCGAAATCAAGAAATATCTTAAATAGGACCCGCCTGACAAAGTGAAGTAGACCAAAAAAAATCCTCAAAAGCTAGACATCATACCGAGATCCAAAGAAATTCAGAAACAAAAGAGAAAGAAAGTAATTGAGATCTATCAGTCTGGAAAAGTTTATAAAGCCATTTCTAAAGCTTTGGGACTCCAGCGCAACCACAGTGATAGCCATTTATTCACAAATGGCAAAAACATGGAAGATTGGAGAACCTTCCCAGGAGTGGCCGGGCGACCAAAATTACCCCAAAAGCACAGCGATGACTCTTCCAAGAGGTCACAAAAGACCCCACACCAACATCCAAAGAACTGCAGGCCTCACTTGCCCCAGTTAAGGTCAGTGTGTCACATGACTCCACCATAGAAAGAGACTGGGCAAAAATGGTGTGCATGGCAGAGTTCCAAGACGAAAAACCGCTGCTGAGCAAAAAGAACATAAAAGGCTCGTCTCAGTTTTGCCAGAAAATATCTGTTTTGCTGCTTCAAGACCTGGAAGACTTGCTGTGATAAATGAAACCATAAATTCTGCTTTTTACCAAGAAATCCTGAAGGAGAATGTCCGGCCAACTGTTCGTGACCTCAAGCTGAAGCGAAATTGGGTTCTGCAGTAAAAAAAAAAAACAAAGCAGGACAATGATCCAAAACTCACCTGCAAGTCCACCTCTGAATGGCTGAAAAAAACAAAATGAAGACTTTGGAGTGACCTAGTCAAAGTCCTGACCTGAATCCCATTGAGATGCTGTGGCATGACCTTCCTGTCTAAACCCTCCCATGTTTGCTGAATTGCACAATCTGCCTAGATGTGTGGACCAAAAAAAAAAAAAAAAAAAAAAAAAAAAAAAAAAAAAAAAAAAAAAAAAAAAAAAAAAAATTTCCTCCACAGGGCTGTAACATACTCATTGCAAGTTATCGCAAACGCTTGATTGCCGTTGTTGCTGCTAAGGGTGGCCCAACCAGTTATTAGGTTTAGGGGGCAACACTTTTTCACACAGGGCCATGTAGTTTTTGATTTTGTTTTCCCTTAATAATAAAACCTTCATTTAAAAACTGCATGTTGTGTTCACTTGGGTTATCTTTTACTAATATTTAAATTTGTTTGATGCTCTGAAACATTAAAGTGTGACAAACAAAAAAAATAAGAAATCAGGAAGGGAGCAAACACTTTTTCACACCACTGGAATCAACAATGTCTATACAAATCAAATGATTATATATCATCGTCAGTTTGTGTGTTACACACACATGCCTATATTATTTCATACTGCCATAGTTCGTGAGATGCAAGAATTTAGATCTCTCCTTATAAAAAACGCATGTTGCAATATTTTACTGACTGTTTAAAATAATCGACTGTTGGTCATAAGACAGTGTTTGTTATGAATTAAAGGATAAGTTCACACCTTGAAACTGACAATTACTTCTGTCATCATTTACTCACCCTCCATTTGTTCCAAATCTGTATGATTTCGTTCTTCTTCGGGTGAAACACAAAAGAAGATCTTTTGACGAACAAACCAACATCCATTGACTTCCATAGCATTTTTTTTTTCTCCATACTAAGAACGCATTCAGGTTCAGAACCAATGAGGCAATTAGTGATATTCTTATTTTAAATAAATGTCGTTATTTTGAACTTTCTATTCATCAAAGAATCCTGAAAATGTCTCACAGCTTCTACAAAAATATTAAGCAACACAACTGTTTTCAACATTAATAATAATAAGCATCAAATCAGCATATTAAACCAGACCAAAATTAAATTGCCATTATAGGAATAAATTACATATGAAAATATATTGAAATACAAACTGTTCTTTTAAGTTGTATAGTATTTCATATTATTACTGTTTTTACTGTATTTTTTTATCCAACAGATGTTTTGTTGTTTTTAGGGTTAAATGTATATGTAGAATTATATAATATAAAACACACAAAGGTTAGGGATTTGAGAGATTTATGTGCTTGGTAGTAGATTTTTATTTTTCCACTCCTTGGTTCATAATGCAGGTTAAGTGATTACATTTGAATCTTTTCTGAGGTGTGTGTGTGTCTTTCTGTGAATTGTGGGGATTTTCCATAGATTTCTGTTTTATACTGTCCAAACAATATTTTTTTTATCCCCTAACCCTAAACCTACCCCTTACAGAAAACCTGTTTGCATTGTTACACTTTCAGATAAACATCATTTACTACTTTTAATAATTTTTTTCCCCCTCGTGGGGACCGCAGGCCGGTCCCCACAATGTCAAAAATTTCAGGTTTTACTATCCTTGTGGGGACATTTGGTCCCCACAATGTAGCATAAACAAGTACAAATGTGTGTTTGTGTGTGTTTGCTTTGGTTTCAAAGTATATGGATATGGTGAAAGCGGAGCAGTTAGGCAGTACAGATTAAGATTTTCCCAGCCTGTGATTTAATCTCTGACATTATGATGCTTGGACGGAAAGTATTTTGAGAGCGGGAGGACAGGGCCTGCTTCTGATTGGTCATTTCTTGTGTGCCTGCATGCGTATTGCTGAGGACAGACTCTGGGTCTGATCCCAGGACTAACAGCTGGCGTGTACACATACAAGCATACACACACACACACACACACACGCACGCACGCTTTCCTCCTTCTCACCCCCTGTCTCTCTGCTCAGAGCTGGTCATTTCTGAGGTTGGCAGCTTTTTACTCTGCGACAGTTCTGAATGTTATTGCTTAGATGTTGCTCTTTCAAGTATCAACTTTGTTTCAAATGTGTCTCCTAAAATTCCTTAAGAGAAATAAAAATAGAAACAAATAAGATAATTTGTCATACTGTAAGAGTTTTGAGCTATAAAATTAATGAGAATAGCACAGCTCAGAATCAGATCATTTGCTCTTAGATGTATGAGGCTTGAGATCTCTCAATATTGATTTTTAGTGTCTTTCTAAATGTGGGCACAATCTAAATCTCTAAAGGAGACCTTTAAGATTACTTTTTCAGAGGATAAAAATTTGGTCACAGGACAATTTTATCTGTATTTAAACTCTGTACAATAAACTTGTTATTGTGAATTAAATCTATTAAATATCAATTTCATTCATTGAAATCAAATTGCAATCAAATTATAAATATTAGATGAAAAAAAAAACGGTTTTAAAAATTTTTTTTATTACAGTACACCCTTCTAAAACCAAATGAAAAATATTTTAAACAAAAAATGTCAAAAGCATATAAAAATTTCTAACACATCTTTAAATGTTAAACGAAGCTCGCTATCTCATTTGTTATATATACATATATATTAAAAGTATATCTATATTTTATATATAGATATAGATAAAACATAATTTAACACTGAATTTGATATCATTACTGTCAAATCAGAATCAGCAGCCCTATTTGCCACAGTAAGACAATCTACATACATTCATAAAATGTTCTAATATAAAAATTCATATTAAATATTTTTTTTCTCACACAGTTTAAATGCATCTTTATGTATGAAAATCTATAGCTACCTTTGCATTCTACAAAATGAAGACTATCATGTTTGGGGGCCCCTGCTATTAAAAAGTTTGAAAAGCCTCCTTTTAAAATATCCTCTTCACTGATAACTCAGCCTCTTCACACGATCTTTCATGATTAAAAGAGTATCAGCGCTCAAGCATCACAGGTGCGAATTAAACAAGAGTGATCAGCAGCCAGCTACAGGTTTGTGATATGATATGCAGCCAACCGATCAAGGATCAGTCGGTTTTGTAAAAAAAACACATTCGAGGCACTAAAAACGGGTTTTGTACCAGCAGGCCAGAGTCATATCTGTCAACGCTTTGTTGCTGTGCTGTTAGCAAACAAGAACTTCTCCTGAGAGTCTACTTGAAGAAGCATCGCTCTGCCAACAAATTAGCAAATGCCTGGGCCGCTTGGCGAGCATGTGTCTGTGTGTGTCTTGACAGAATTCATTTATGGAAGTGTTTTGTGACGCGGCATCTGTGCCAACATCTCAGCGAGGCTTTTGGCAGTCTAAAAATGTGTGTGTGAGAGAGACCGAGTGGAATTTTTTTTTTCTTGGCTCTCTGAGGAATATGCTCACGGCCGTTTGTATGTAGAAGTGTGTGTGGGAACCTGTTTGCCTTTGTGTGTGTGTGTGTGTGTGTGTGTGTTTATTCTCTGTGGTGGAAGATGGAGGTGGCTGGGGTGTTGGTGGATGGTGTAGGTTGGTGGTGTTAGGTGGAGGCATACAAACAAACACACAGTGACCCAACCATCTGCTTTTGAGCTCCCCAAATAAGACTAAGGCTTTTGTGTGTGTGTGTTGTGTCACCGGGGGGGGGGGGGGGGGGGGGGGGCAACCGTTCGTAATCTGGGCTCCAACAGCTCTTTCCTTAGGCTACAGATCCTTCCCTCTCGGATTTCTCTTTTCTCTGTCACTTAAAACACCATCGTTTTCACGCTTGATTGGGACACACACACCACACGCTCTCGCATTAGTGTTTCTCATTGTTGTTTTGTCTGTAGTAACTGTTGCTTTTCTTTGTAATTGGTCTCTAGGTGAGATGGTATTGTTATTGATGCAGATGGTTAATTACCTTTATTTGGTTTTCCTGCTATTACCCTCTTCAACACCACACTTCTTTGCAGTCAACCTTTTTCATAATGCAACACTTGGAACGTCATTATAGATTTCATGAATCAGGTTCTGCTATTTTTTTTTTTTACAATTTTACAAAATTTGCTGCAGGTATTATGTAATTTTGCAAGCCAACTATAATCACACTGGTTCCTTCAACAAAAAGCCAATAGGCCTTTTTGGGAAGACTTTAGTTTTGGGACCAATTCTCACTATTAACGAGCATATTGGCTGTTTATTGGTAGATACTTATAAAGCACATATTAATACCTTATTCTGCATGACATATTTTGGATCCTCTAATCCTACGCCATACCTAAACTTAACAACTACCTTACTAACTATTAATAAACAGCAAATTAGGAGTTTTTTAGAGGCAAAAGTCGTAGTTAATAGTTAGTTAATAGTGAGAATTGGTTTGCAAACTAAAGTGTGCCTGATTTTTTTCTTTGACTTTTGGATTGTTGCACTGAATAAGCTTTTATGATTCTTACTTGTTTTGTTTATCATAATAATCTTCACAAATGAATGCAACTTTTAAATTTTGAAGCCTAAATTCAATCACCAGATGTAAAAAGCTAAAGTTGGGCTATAAAGACCTATTCCACGATTGCACGACTACATCATCACCATCACTAAGCTTCCCGCAACTCTTTCGATCTTTATTTAAAATCTAAAAGTTGGAAAGTTTGAGTTGGAATATTTTTGCAAGTATGTAAGGCTGCAAATGTGTACTAGGGAGTAGAACTGTTCAATGTGATGACATTTAATGTCCCCAAAAGTTTCTGTAGTCTCATTAAGCCACTTGTTAGCAACCGCCTTTTTCAAAAAATCATGAGTGAGGTATTAATGTTTTTATTGTCATTAGAATAAAATGTGAAAATATATTGAGCTTGTGTTAACCACAGACATTTTTCGGACCTTTAAAACCAAAAGGCTTTAAAATCCCTGAAGTGGGACGATAGAACTGGAAGTGCATTGTAGTAATGCTTGTAGAACTCATTCCTGTGGCTCTATAGCATGTTTCTGTCTACTATGTGTGACATCTTCTATAAATGGAGAAATGCTGTTACAGAGCAAACACAAGCACTGCATGAGTGCACGCTCACAGATTCTTACTTACATGAAAGAGAGTGCAAGAAAAACTCATTTTTACATTTTCTTAAGAATGTTAGTGTCTGTGCAAACCCCCCCTTTGCGGATAATTGAAAGGACACTGCAATGCAGTTGCTAAGGTGTTCTAGGTGGGTTTTAGTGTGCTGTCCCAAAATCTAAAATCTGGGTCTTTCCTTCAAAGTAAATTTATTGAATATTTTCACCCACTGTATCTGTCCTAAAAATACTGTCTGATCACACCTCTCCTCAACAGGCCACATGGTTTAATTAATCATTTGTTTATGTAGACCAAATTAATTTTCGCACACAATGAATTTGAATTCTTAGGCTAAAGGGATAGTTCACCCAAAAATTATAATCCTCTCATCATTTACTTACCCTCGTGTCAAGTCAACCGCATGACTTTCTTTCCTTTTTGGAAATAGAAGATATTTTGAGAAATGTGTCAGTGTTTTAACTTTTTGTACAGTGGAAGTGAACTATAACCAAAACTGTTTCGTTACCAACATTGTTGGAAATAACTGTTTTTGGGTGTACTGTCCTTTCTCTAAGGGGTTTTCCCAAATCCCTAACCCTTAGTCTGAGCAATAGTAATTGTGATGCTTTCCTTAGACACTACAGGGGGACAGACTACATGCACTCTCGGTCAAGCATGGCATTTTCCACGTTCCTGTGAAATGGAACAAGCCGATCTCAGTCTGCAGCAGATGTAAATTAATGTCAGCAGTTGCACAGATGTGGATATGCAGTACATATAGAGCTGATAGCTTGTTGGAGATTTGAGAGCAGTTTTTAGAAGAGCAGTTGGATGAGGAATCAAGACTGAATTAGACCTGACCAGGGTCGGAAATAAACTATTAAGGGGTCAATATTTGTGCCCTGGAATTGATTTTCAGGCACATCTTTTATATAAGGGCATTTTTCTTCTAGCCAAATAAAATCACACAATATGCTGTCCATTATGTGAAATACTTGAATTGAATGAATCATTTGAAATAAACTCTCAGTCTGAGCAATAATGGACCTTACCTATTAAATCAAATTAACATCAAAAAGCAAAGGTGCTGCAGTAATGCACAGGATATCATAATGTTTATAATTTTTTACAGAAAGAAAAACCCTAAAATGCTAGAGTACAACTTGTTCATTTGTTAAATGTCCATTACCTTACCATATAGAGTGGAAAAACTTTAAATGGATTGACATTGCATTACAATTTTACTGTAAAACTCTGAATTGCTGAGTAATTGCGACGTTATATCTCAAGATTTTCACTGTAATGTCCCCCTGTAGTGAAAATCAAGTTTTTTATGTTGTTTATTTGTCTATGTGGTGTTTTTAATTTGCTTTTAGACAAACCATATGCCAATCCATTAATCAACACCATTGCTGAGTATTTTCTCCTTAAAACGGTAGTCTCCCAATGGCAGTTCCAGAAATGCGGTTTGGAGCAGCCCTCGGTTTGCTATGTCACAAAATTCAATAACCAATCGCGTCAAGGAATAGGTTCTTGTCATTAGCATATCCCTCTTTCCATTTATGCAAACACGGCGCGCATAGAGATCATAGCATAGAGTTCACATGCTAAATATACCAATTACCAGCACAAAACCAAAAATAAAATGGAGCAAGAACCCATGAAGCCGTGGTTTAACGTGAATTTAGAACTACTAACTTGAATAATAACCCGCGGCAACAGTGTAAAAGTAGCCCGGAATCAGACCCACCTCTCCCGAATTAACAATCACAAACGGCTGCATTCAAGTCTTCAAGGCATTTTGGGGACACAACATCGTCAAGTAAGTAACTTTAAAGACTGTTGAATTATCCACTGTAGTTGTCCGCAAGTAAAAACAGTTTTATTAGTCATTATCCGTGGATCAGGAGGCCCTGGTTGGTGTGACTGAGTGGAGGCGGGGCTAATTTGTGTATAGTAAATGAGGCAAGGGTGTAGAGTTACATTCAAGCTATTTTAAGGCCTGAGAAAATTATTTTCACAAGAAAACAATATTTAAATATGTAATTATGATGATCACAAATTCGTTTCAAGGGATACATTTGAACTACAGACGGACTTTAAGATAAGAAATAAACTGTAATTTCACAATTAACTTTTCTTATCGTTTACTCTGAGGTGGAAACAGGCCTGCATATTATAAACGCTTTGCAACATCACAGTAGAAGTAATACCTTGAGACTTTCAGTATTTAGGTTGGAGGTTCAACCCTGCTATTTTTCAGTTGCCCTTGACAAAGACAGTTGCTTA
Source organism: Sinocyclocheilus anophthalmus (assembly GCA_018155175.1). Taxonomy (NCBI): domain Eukaryota; kingdom Metazoa; phylum Chordata; class Actinopteri; order Cypriniformes; family Cyprinidae; genus Sinocyclocheilus; species Sinocyclocheilus anophthalmus. Next base: position 82,248 of record JADLZN010002536.1, read on the forward strand.
TCTGTTAATTCAGTAAATACCTTCGAATAAAAGCCTCTGCTAAATTGCGAATTAGACGATATTAGGATATTTGCCAACCTGTGCTGTGTTCTAATGCAATGCATGTGGAAGGCAAAAACTTACACAGGTTTTGTGCATTGTGTGTGTGTGTGAAACCAACACATCCTAGTGTGTTGGTACCTAATCCATCCTGAATCCATTTGCGATGGCGTCTTTCTTTCACTTACTCTTTCTGATCTTTGTTATCCATCTCTTAATTAGCCTCTACATCCTGATCGCTCCGACAAACGCGAAGACTTGATCTCATTTTATGCATTCTTTCTTGTTTTTTCCCAATTTCCTCTCGAAGCCGACTCTCCAAAGTGTCGCCCATGCGTAGCGCTGCCAGCTCTGTCAGGGCTGGCTGATGGGGAGCGTGGCATAGTTCCCAAGGACAGTTTAGCCCAAGCACAGATCATCCCGCTCACACGGTCTCGAAGCGCCACAGTCACCTGGATGGAGACCAGAGAAACAGATTTGTCCCTCTCTTCTCTTTTTCTCCCGCTCGCCGGCCTTTTCTCTGCTTTAGTGTGCAGGCTTCCCGTGAGCCTTCTATGTACGAGAGAAACCACAAGAATGCACATGGCAGGGACTGATGGGAACTCGGACTATAGATGATGCATTTTCCTGTCAAGGTGCTTTAGCAGACACACATGATCACTCTGCGCCGAGAAACTCCAGAAGAGAAGTGAGTATTATTGCTCTGCGGATCCTTTCGCACAGAAAGAGCGCTCTACAGAGGGAGCGGTAATTAAGTGTTGGTCTGATGGCTGAGATACAGTAATGAGGTAGTGTATGGGGAATATAGAAATGAAGAGGTGTTGTCTCAAATGATCACACACACTCCGAGCGCAGACACAGAGTCGTTAACTAAGGCCCTATGAGACCACATTTGAGCCTAATGATAACATAATATCACGCTCTCTAGCCGACTCCCTCACTCTTTTGTTCTTAGAACTCTCTCCGTCATATTATAATATTCTCTTTTTGACTGCTATTTTTGCGCCACCCTCTTCTCTAACAGCCTAAAGGGCAAGTAACATCTACAAATATACACCCCTAAGAAAAGCAAACACGTCGCTCACAGTTATTTATCGATGACTTTGGTGTTTTTGTTTGCATGCGTGTGATATTCTGGTCTCTGTTCTCTCGGGTGTCTGCAATTTTTGCCGCTTTCTCTGGCGCTCCTGCTCCGGTTACACACTTCAATCACGGCAACTTCACAAAGAAAAAAATCGCCCTCGAATGCCGACCCCCTCAGCTTTGCTGTTTGTGCCCTCTCGAAAATGCCTCTGTTACTGCCAGAGAGAAAAACAGACTTGTGTTTCCATCTTTCGTGGGAAAGTTTGCACAAATATACTGTAAGTTGTGTCATGTTCTCACCCTCATGCACCTCAAAGTCTGTAAGCACCATAAAAGTATTCTATTTGACTTACATAGAACTTTTAAAGAGATATAATCATTTCATGTGAAGAATAGATGAATATTTAAAGAAGCAGTTACTTATTCATGTGTACTTCCACAATATGTTGTTCAATCTTTCCCTCAACCAAATCTCTGAAATGGACCACAAAAAAAGTTTTATGGATTGCAGGTGCCATTTTATGAAACATCAATGGTGTTTCATTTGACAACTTTTGGTGCAGTGTAAGATTATAAAATGATTATAAGATTATAAGTAACGTCATTTTCAAGAAGAGATTTATGGTGTTATTTTTTCTTTTTTGGAACAGAAATTCTTCTATGCATTTTTATGTCAAGATTCTTCAAAATTCGCCTTTTATGTTCCACAAAAAAATATTTTTTTTACATTTTTGGTTTAACTTTTTCTATATATTTATCAGTTTTTAGCAGCCATTAATGTGTCCTTAATGAATAAAAGTAATAAAACTTACTCACCCCAAAACTTTTGAATGGTAATGCATAGGCTATTGATAAACATGTGGATTGGTCCATTAATTTGAATTAAAAATCTTAACCTTTTCCAAGTAAAAAGGAAACTTACTAGCCAGTTTCTCAACCTATCAAAGTGCCTTACAGTATAAAGTACCTGCATATCTCAACGTCTTAGTCTTTCCATTTTCTCAAATGGAAATTCAACCCCTGTCCTCCAGCAGGGGTCAGATTCAAGATCAATGCTTTCCAACTCAACCCACTGCACAATTGTGTTCTGTTCTCCGCAGAACATCCAGAGGATTGAAACGTGCCTTGAACAGATATCATCTATCCTGATAGCAGAGCAAAGTAACATTAGTTACACGCAGTAACCCAGACCTCCACATGTGGCTTTTCAAAGCGGGTAACATATTAATGAGCGCTATATAAGTTACATTAAGCACTACATGGCATGCTAATGCTACGTTGTCCATCAGAAAGGTGAGCTCGAGCAACCGGAGCACCTTTTATTGCAGTATTGTTCACTTCATATGCTATTCACATTCTTTATTTAACAGTCCAGGGCTTTCTCCTGACCCAGATCTCTTTAACCTCCTGGATTAACTTTTGAGATATAGTATATATGCACTATTTCTGTTTTTAAGAACTGTTCAGCATACAGTCTGACCTTATCAAAAGTGATACGTTCATCTTAGCGAGTGGGTGTGAGTGTAGTGTGCTAAGGGAGAAGTGAATAAAATGACTTACAAAAACGAGATTTTCTGTTCACCCTGAGCTTCTTTGCAATGCTGGAATGATTCGGAGAGCAGGAAGAATGAGACCGTAAGTGAGAGAGAGAGAGAGAGGAAAAAAGGGGGAATGAAAGTACTCTATCCCTTCTCTGTGGAGACCAGACTCTGTTTGGAGGTCTGTGGTTAAACCCTTTGCCTCTCTCGCTTATCAGCTTAAACTATTGACAGCCATTTTCACTGCACACACCAAATAGGATTAACAGTCTAGAGAGGAAAGAGGCGGCCGACTACACAGACGCACCAACAGTCCCTTTCTCTCCCACTGCCATAATACATCTATTCAGAAACATGAATAACGTGCTGTTATCAGTGTCCTTTTCATATCTGTCGCGGGCACAGGCACACTTGGAAACTCTGGAGTTGAGAACTGCTGGCGGTTTATTTTGGAGGACCAGAATAGAAGTCAGTAACCCCATCTTGTAAGCAGTCGAATGTTTGCGATCGCACTTAATAGCTGACTAATCGGATGACAAAACCTGAGCAAATATAATTTATTTGAGTCAATCGTTTGGATGAAGAGTCTCTTCTCTGAAATGATTGGCTGATAGGGACTTTTAAATGGGAAGTGATGGATTCTGACAAGGCCGTGTTAGGGCAGCTTCCCTTAATAAACTCCGGGTAAACATCATGGAAATTAGTAGATAAATAATTTAAGAAAAATTCATAAGTCATTTGAATCCGGTTGACAAGGAAGCGAGATGAGCCACAGGCACGGTTTCCGGCCAGCAGGAGGAGCTCTTGATACGTGAAAGGGTGCCAGTGACTGAGCGAGAGAGAGAGAGAGAAGGAAAGCAAGAGAGGCACTTCCAAGAAATGAGTGCTAAAAGCTGTTTTGAAAGAAGACACCCTCCCTTATCGGAGAGGTTTCGTATGCAGCGGCTTTAGAGAACGGTCTGGGTGTTGTTCACAGCCTTTTGCTCTGGGTGTGCATGCGGGAGGGATACAGAAGAGGGAGGAAGACAGGTCGAGAGAGAGAAAGAGGGCAAAAACAGATACATGGCTGTGGCCATTTCTCTTCGATATAAGAGTAAGAACAATTGAGTTTGTGATTTGAGAGTTTGTTTGTGTCAGAGAGAAAGAGAGTCTCCTGTGCTGTGTGTGTATGTTTGTGGTTAGTGGTCAGTCAGCTATAACAAGGCAATTCTTTCTCAGTGTGTGGGCAAATCATTACAGAACCCCCACGTACAGCAACTACACAGAGCCAAACCCCCCAAAAACACCCACACTCACATTAGAAACATGAGGCCACCAATGAACAGCATCAAGTTCCTTAAAAAGTTTTCACCAGTCCACTGAAGCATTGGGTTCCTAAGATAGGAGTTATCTAGACCTAATTTACGTTGCAAATGTCTGTCTGTTTGTCTATCTGTTTGTCTTTCCTTCAGTCATTCTATCTGTCTGTCATTCTCTCTATTGTTCAGTCTGTCTGTCTGTCTTTAGTTCTGCATTCTTTCTGTCTGTAGTTCTATCCATTGTTCTATCTCTGTCTGTCTGTTGTTCTATCTATTATTCTCTCTCTGTCTGTCATTCTATCTATTGTTCAATCTCTGTTGCTCTCTCTATTCTGTCTTTTGTTGTCATTCTGTCTGTAGTTCTATCTCTGTCTGTTGTTCCATCTATCATTCTGTCTGTCTTTCTGTCTATCTGTCTTTGTCGTTATCTCTATTGTTCTCTGTCTGTCTTTTGTTCTGTCTGTAGTTCTATCCATTGTTCTGTCTCTGTCTGTTGTTCTATCTATCGTTCTGTCTGTCTGTTCTATATATTGTTGTATTTGTCTGTCTTTCTGTCATTCTCTCTATTATTCTGTTTGTCTGTATTTCGTTCTGTCTGTAGTTCTATCCATTGTTCTATATCTCTGTGTTTGTCTGTTGTTCTATCTATCCTTCTGTCTGTCTGTTGTTCTGTCTGTGTCTTTCTATCATTCAGCATATTGTTCTCTGTTGCTCTGTCATTCTATCAGTTTGTAGCTCTATCTCGTTCTGTCTAACCATATACTTGTCTGTCATTCTACCTATGATTCTGTCTGTCATTCTGTCTGTCTGTCTTTCAGTCTCATGTTCCATCTATTTTTCTGCGTGTCTGTCTGCTTGTCAATCTAATTTTTGTTCTCTGTCTGTGATTCTGACATTCTATCTGTAATTTTATCCATCTGTCTGTCCTTCTGTTTATCTTTATATCTGTCTGTTGTTCTTACCTATGGTTCTGCCTGTCTGTCATTCTGTCTGTTGTTCGGTCACTTTATTGCTCTTCTTGTCTATCATTGTAGCTGTTGTTCTTTTTTCTGTCTGTCATTCTATATGCTTTTGTCTGTCATTTTATGTCATTCTGTCTGTTGATTAATGGTTCTATGTATGTCCATTTATCGTTCTGTCTATAGGATGAAAATATTTGATGGTCGACGAACGCTCAACCCAGACAACGACAACACAGCCCATACTTTTCAATTTATTCATGGTTGGTGTGTGTGTGTGTGTGTGCGTTTCTGTCCTTCCCCGGTCGCTCTCTTACCGTGCTGCTCCTGTCTCGATTTAAAAGGACTCAAACCAACCCAGGTGGAATAAATGGACTACCTTATGGCAGCCATCAATCCTGTGCTGACTACAACTCCCAGAGTGCAGCGCATCACTGGTGCGAAGCAGGAGATTACATGCTCTGTAGATCCAGGCACTTAATTACTGTATTGCTCTGCAGCTGACAGACAGGCTTGGACACAATGGGCTAATACCTACAAGAGCCTGCTAATAATTTACCTACCACATTGACTACAGTTACCTGTTGGGTTCTTTCCCACAAGCTGTGACTCTGTGCAATATGCATACCTCGTATTAATTCCAACCAACAAGAGCTCCACTGTGACTTCCTGAAAACAAATTAAGACTCAGAATGGCATGCCAGTTACTATTATTGACAGAAATTAGAATGCAGAATGTATGCTGTGCTCGGTATGCAATCTTCTATGCATAGAATACCAATACGTTCTACATTTGCCAAAATGCATATATCCAAAGCACAGTGCTGAATAATGTATACTAAAGTGCAATGGTTTCAATTGAACTTTCTATTTCCAGTGCGATTAATGAACAGGAAGTAATGTTAACTAGATTTTTATGATCTCCGGTCAACAGTTAATACATCTTTTTTCTCATATTTGCCTAAAAAATAACCATATTTATTATTTTTTAGATGTTAACTGAAAGGCACTCACTGAATTAAACATGAAATGTGATGATATTGTGTGATAACGTTTTTTTTGTATATGTTTTTTTTGTCATTTGCTATTTAGACAAAATAGTATACAGTAGCCTATATTTATTGTTACATACTTTATTATAATAGGATAAGATCTAACTAGTAAACTGTATGCAGTATATAGCCATTATCAGTGCATGTTGCTTTTTTTAAATAGTATTTAGTTATGCATTATAGTAGTATCAGTAGTATGTAGAATATAGCTGTTACTTTTTGCATTTTGCATACTGTTTGACATACTATTTAAAAAAATTGTCTGTGGTATACACTTTATACAGCACAGTATGCAGTACGCTAGTATGCCATTAACACAGTCTTACTCATGAGAAGAATAGAAGAAGAGAATCAAAATGGATAATGAAAATTGTCATGACAGGGGTGTGACAGTGTGTAACCTTGCCTCATGTTACAGTCTGTACTCGGCAGGTGTTTTAACAAAAGCTTCTGACCCTATTAAGCAGAGAAGAGTATATTTTGGTAAACTAGAGAAGACACGTTTCACGTTTCAGTTTTCTTCTAGGAATGTTAACATCCGGCTGCCTCACTGACAGAGATTCACCGATCTGATTTGCATGGATGAAATGTCAGATGAAAAACCAAACAAACCAACTCTTTCTCTCTGGAGAAGAATCATATGTTTATGTAAGTTCAGTGGTGTAGACTCAAGTACTTCAAATGGCCAGCAAATCAATATCTCAGCATATCCAATTAAGCAACAATAAAATTTTCAAAGAAAGCAAACTTTCTTTTTTTTATTGGATCAACAGTTATTGCTTTTAGTTTCTGTAATTTACATACAGTTAATGTTAAATAACTTTGCACAGTTTGTCAATGTACATGGTTATATATTAGGGATTTAATCTTTGAACTGCTTTCAGTCTAGCTTGGTGTGAAGTGCACTCTCTCTTTCTTTCTCTGTGAGAGTTTGTTACACCTGTAAAATTGAGCTGGATGGAATTTCTGTTCAGTAGAAAAGCAGGTTATTCTTCTCATATAACCTCCTACTATGCCGGATACACAGAAGGTGTATGAGGGCATATATATTAGATGTACTATCTCTCATAATACCCAGTGTTGTGCCTTGTAATTGCCATGTTGTGAATTGTCCAGACACAGTGGATGTTGCCTGATCTCCTCTTTAGTGTGTGTGTTGTCAGACCAACCATTGCATTTGTCATATGATTTTAGACTTGATATACATATACTTTTTAAAACAAGCTCTGTTCCAAAACCTTGTGAGTTGCCTTTTTGTCTTCTTTATTGTCTACATAGGCATAAAGGCACTGTAAAAATCATTTTATTAATCTGTATTTTTGGTTGATTTGGGCTATTTTCGGAGTAATATTTAAAGTATTGGGACACCCCCTTCTAATAAACGGGTTTGACTGCTTTAGTAATTTCAATGAGTACAAATCTTAATGTTAAAGCATATAATGATATTCTAGGGAATTGTGTGCTTCTAATTGTATAGCAACAGTTTGGACAGGACCCTTTTCTATTCTAACATGACAATGCCTCTGTGCATAAGGCAAGGTTCAAAAGAAATGATTGATTTAGTCAGTGTGGAAGAACTTGACTTATCTGCAGAAAGCAAATTCCTAATCCTAAATGCAGACCTTGAGCCAAAAACTCCTCACCAAACACCAATGACTTGTGTATATATGGGTTGCAACAGAGATGGAAATAGAATTTTTAAATACATGAATTATGTAATTATTATTATGTTTCCATCTTTGTTGCCACAGTTTTGGAAGTGCCTTTTTTTGTCCATATAGTGTAAATGAGATAAATGTACTTTATTACATAATATGTTACAATTAAAAAAATAATAAACCCAAATAAAAAAAATATTTGTTTAAGAGAAGGTAAGGGTAATATTAAATTTAAATGGCATACAGGACATTTGCCCTACAGAATACTGTTCAGCATATTGGTGGTTGGTTAGATTCATTGTATTTTTATGTTTTTAAAGAAAGATGTTATGTTTAACAACCGAGAATTTATGAACCAAATCACAGTAAAAATTGTAATATTGTAATATGAAGTATCAATCTGTATTATCAGCAGTTGTAACACTTATTATTTTAATTGAAACTATTTTGTGTTGGTATTTATGTCACAAAACACATATTGGATAGAATAAAATATAAATAAATAATTATTTAATTGATCTATTTCTGGCTTCAGATGCTGTTTTGGATGTTTTTTTTTTTTTTCAACAAGTCAAGTCACCAAGCATATTTATGGTGGTTCTGTTTGTTTTTTTTATCTTTAATTACAGGCCAAAACACAACTAGCATAGTAGTATTACCGTTGGCTGATTATACAAGAGAATGGGAATCAATGCAAGTTGGCTGAAGGTGAAATAGGCTTCACTTTCGGTTGTCATGAAGCAGTGATTGCTCAGCACTATCAGGGGTATATGGATAACTGTACTCAGCGGTAGCCTACAGTGGTAGGTTAGCACTGAAGTGGATGAACGTCTCTATGTAGAGATGGTCCCAATCAAAGCAACCTGAATTTCATCTGGCCCTCTGATGTGGGGATGATGGAGAAAAAGGCAAAAGGAAAGACGCAAGAAGACACTAATGTCCCAGCACTCAGCGAATGAATGCTGTTATAACTTTATTGCCACAATTCTGGACTTGCTCAAAAAAGGAGCCAAAATTCAATAAGTTCTGCCTGGTGAGTTCCTCTCCCACTTTGCAAGATTAAAAGATCCAATTCTCCCGGCCCAGTCCAGCTCATCATACGCATCAGTCGTGTTTCGGGCGAGATGTGTTGCGCTAAGATGCACAGGTCTGCTGGGGTTTCCAATGAGGAGAAAGCGATACGTGTTTTCTTTCTTCGTGGGTCTGCATGCGAACGCGATTCCTGTCCTCGTGGCCAAGGACGAGGATAATTAAGCATGGATGGCTTCTTCTCAAGCTAATGATAAAGTTGCAGCACACCAACGTTCATTTACAGAAAGGACACCATGTCTCTCTTTCACACGTTTTTTTTTCCTCACACTTTCCCCCCTTCCTCTTGCCTTTCACTTCTTGTTCGGTCTCAGTGTATGGTTTTCTACCCACTAGATGAAGTGTTTTTAGGTGCTAAAAATAAAGTACTCCAAAATCTACTGTCAGTCAGAGCACCCTGCGGCTTGCCAATCATGTAACCCAGCCAGTTTCTTTCCCGTGGCCTTATCTATTTCTTCAGGCTAAGCTAATGTGATATGTTTTTTCTTCCTTACCACTGCAACAGTGAATGGCTTGGCCTTATATTAGTTCAGAAACCCATCGGGAGCAGTTGCTCAATGATTCCAGACTGTGTTTCTTACTTAAAGGTAGATGTGGATTTCACAATCCACTGCTGTACTTCTGTACCAGTGCATTGTATTTCAGCTCTAATAACAAGAGAAAAAGAGACTGCATATCACATTTTATTCAGCAGCATTAGAGGGACACTATGTGTAAGTTATTTAAATGCCCTTGCAAAGTTGAGGCTCAATGAGAACCTATTATACTTTTTTCCCACTGTTCTGATTTTTTTCTGTTCTACTAAGTGTGTATACTATTGAGATGAATGAAGAATACTTTTTGTTTAAGTCTTTTAGGAGTCTTTGGAGTGCACTTTGGAGTCCTTGGCCATGTACTGTACGGTAGCTCTCCTTTAATACACATATACAAAAGCTGGTCACTTAGTTCAACTTTAGGTGGATTACTTTAAAAAAAACACAGCTTTTTGAATGTGTCTGTCTTGCACGCAAGCTAGCTGACCTTTTTGCGAGTGGTGCTGGGCATCAGAAAATGCTGGTGGGACCAAATCCAACTTGGTATTTGAGACTGGAGCAAAACTCAAATGTCACATCATTCCTTAGTAATAATTTTCACGCCTTTTCGTTGCCTATGAAAACTTGGGTTGTTTCAGCATCAGGCTGCGAGGGAGTGAGAATGAAAATTATGTTGGAAAATGGGCGTGCTAAAGCATTTGAACTTTTAAATTGAAGCCAGATGAAGAGATGGTGCCTGCAGTTTCGCAGAGTTAATGGGGCTCTGCTGCTTAACCTGTTGGTGGCTGTTATCTACGCTAAGATAAGTCATCTCCAAATTGCTATCTCTTCCAGGCATCCCGGGCCTAGTAATCAGGGGAAATTTTGTGCATCTTCCTGCGGTTCCTTTTGAGTTCTTAAGATTTGAGCAGGAGTGCTCTAATCATTTAGAGGTAAATGCAGAGCACTGGGCCTCAATTTGCCCAATCACCACTGATTCTAATAGGCCCAAAGGTGCTAAAGGGTAATATAAGTGCTGTAATTTTTTGAGATTTTGAACGCCACACACATATACTCGTGGTCTTCACTGGGTCAAGCTCTTGCCTGTGAGGCAAAGATTGAAAGATCAAATGGGTAGTGCAACAGAGCACAAAGTGGCTGTGTGTTTCCTTTTCCTCTCTGGGACTGGATTGATTGTTTTTGTTGTCTCACAACTAAAAGAGGAAGATCACTGTTCTCTGCTAGGCCTTCTTCAAGTGCTGACCAAAACAAGCCTAATACAGCTCTTCCACAGTCTACAAGTTGCCTTTAGGTTTTGTAGAATGGTGGAGAAATCAATAGAGTGAATAGAGGAACCATTTAAGAGTATTGGCTTCTTTCGGAGAGAATCTGGACTGACATCGACATCAGGAAGCATCAAGTGGACATTGGCAGCAGATGTCAACATCACAGCGTCAATTAGTCTTAGATGGAAAGATCGATAATGTGAGTTTTCAAGAAAAAACAGTAGCCATTGGACCATTCAGAGATGATGCTTTTCAAAACATGAAGGATATTTATGTATGTGTGTTGGCTTTAATGTTTTTACCTTTGCTGTCACTTTTTTGATCTTCATTCCAAACTCTTTTTTTACTCTTCTTTCTGTAGTTCTTTTCAAAATCCCAGTGAGCTGCCCTTCTAGACAATGTTTTAAGGCATCATAGATGCACTCTCAATTTAAAGGCTGTTCCCAAATGTAGGCATGCATATTTATGATGACTCCTAAGATCAGAGAGGCAGAAAGGCATTCAAAATCCAAAACTTTTGGCAGGTGCTTGATTACTGTACTAGGAACTGCAATGTAAAACTTGTTTTGAAACACTATAATTTGACCCTTGCTGATGTAAGTGACATACAGTCTGCTACAGCAAATATATTTTGCAGCTTTCATTTCTTCTGTTTTTTTAAATTTACCATTAGAAGTTTGTATAGGCTGTGTATTTTTTTATAGAATGAGACCAAAGGAAGAATGTCTTAATCATCAAATATGCTCAAATGGAGACTGGCTTATTTATTATATTTGTTCATTTATATAAAATAAAAGTACAATTGGGATTGGGAATTTTTTAATGGTTTTGAAAGAAGTGTCCTTTTTTTACATCAATTTATGCATCATGGCTGAATAGTGTTTTACCGTCTTTCAAAAACTTTTTGTACATTTTCTCCATGCGTCAGTCACATATACCATTCATAAAGAAGTCAATCCTAGAATGGATTGCAACAAGTTAATTTAAAAGAAAAAAAAAATCCAGGTGAGAGAAATGTCTTTTATAAATACCCAGAGAAAAGTAAAATCACAGATATCTCCAGTAACTCAGCTGTGTCTCCAAGACAGAAATGAGATGTAATGAGGAAAAAAAAAGACCTCAGTAATTTCATAAGAACATTTTCAGAACAGATCCTAAACTGTGTTCAGAGAAGTCTGCAAGATTAATTCAATATAAACTCAAATATTTCTCACAAAATCTCTCAAATGATCTGGTTTGTGATATCCACATTAATTCTTTAGCTTTATACTTGTAATAATTGTCTCGTTTCTGTCTGTTATTTGGAATTGAGCATCTGAGACAAAGTTGATAGTTAAATGAGACAAAAGTGAGAACTCCATTAAAGTTTCTGCAATCACATTTACTGTTGCTCTGCAAAATTTTGCATGCGAAATTCAGTCATTCCAATAGGAATCCATGTAATCAGGAGTTTTCTATGAGGGTGAAAAACTTCCACATGCAGGTTTTGCTCGTTTTCAAGTTGGTCACATGAGTTCACCACATTGACCAATGAAAACCTGCATGGTGAATTCTGTGTCAGCAGTCATCATGTATCTCAACTCTATTGACAGTGTGCCTTTTTTGATCGTGAAATTTCACTGCCGTTTCACTGCTGTCTTAGAAAGCAGTTACCCATGTAAGGCAGATAGCCAGGTTTTGAACATAGCTTCTGTCTGCCTTTCCCAAATTCACCCTCTCTACTTTTGTCTTGAGGGCCTCTCTCTCTCTTTCTGCTGCTGACTGGGTCTTGCCTCCACTGGGACAACCCATCGTCATCTTTCATCTCCCCTGCATACATTAGCTCTGTTGTCATGGTGCTGACCGGTGTGCGCTTGCCGTAGGGACAGACTACTGTCTCCCAGACCCTGGAGCAGGTGATCAGTGAGTGACAGGAGCCCCCCAGGACGGGACCCCCCATCCCTCACATCGGGACGGAGCGATAGAGATGAGGAGAACTGATAAACAACAGATGTTTCGACAAGGGAGAGAGAGAGAGACGGATTGCGGGGAGACAAGAAAGAGAGGGAGATGGAGCGTGAAGGGAGGAAGAGGACTGGAGAGGTTTAAAATAATTAAAGAGGGTGGAAATCCCTGGAGAGACTGAAGCAGAGGTGTTCCAGCTGCTGAAGGCAAAGTGTTGCCACAGCACCATGAAACTTCACAAATGTGTAAAACAGTTGGACACTCATGGACTGAGGACGTTTAGGTCCTCATGCAGCTACTAAATCCAAAAGTTGAAGTGAGAGATGGAGGAGGACTCTGTTCACATTAATATCCCTAGTGGAAGAGAGGTCACATAGGCTTTGTTCAGACAGGCAGCAGAAATAAGTTTTTTGGCTTATCCCACTTAAATCTATTTAATTCTTTGTAGTCTGAACTGAGAGGGCAGGGTTTGGCTGGTTAGCATGACCCTGTTAGCCCTTGCCGCTAGAAGTTGTAACTACACCATCTGGCGGTAAAGAGCATCTTTGCTCCATTGATGCCCAATATTTTGACGGAATGCGTTTTCTTTGGGTTTCATAAATTTCTCTAAAATGTCATTATATCTGATAGTACATGTTTTACCAGTGATCAATTCTTTCTGGAGGTCTCTTAAAAGTGTGAAAGTGTTTTCTCCCCAGTCTGTTGCTTGCTGTTATATAGAAAGGTTCTATGAGAAGATTCTATAAAATTCTCCTTTTGTGTTTTATTTGACAAGAGTGAGTAAATAATGACAGAAGTTTAATTTTGGATGAACTATTCCTTTAATTTACTTGCAATGGAAGTTCAGGGTAAGGCTTTCTTCAAGGACTGTGCAACTCACACTCAAAATGATCAAAATGCAGTAATATTGTGAAATATAATATTATTACAATTTAAAACAACCTTTTTTCTATTGTAATATATTTTAAAATGTAATTTATTCCTGTGATGTAAAGCTGAATTTTCAGGTTTCCAGGTTTCATTTAATGCTCAAAAAACATTTCATCAATGTTGAACAGGAGTTAAAAGATTGGATAAAACTTTGTACTGACAAGCCATTTTATCATACTTGGCTCATGTTAACACACAGGGCCAAATGTAGCCTACTAACAGCTTGCGCCAGAGCAAACTGTCTTTTGGCATTAAAATAGTACTGTCAAGATTTACTAAAGACAAGCAGTGAAAAATTAGCGCTGAAAAGGCGTGGACACAGTTATTTTTGTGCCTAACCTTATTGAATATGCATTTATAGGAGTTTCCCTTTCAGATGCAAAATTTATGGGAGGTGAGTATTAAAATGAATTACGCAACGCAATTTACTAATGTTTGCGCTTGTCAAATTACTAGTATTTTCGCCATTATTAAACGCCCAAAAAAGCATGTCTTAAAGCAAGCAGTAATTTGCGCTGCTCTTGTTAGATTGCGCTGGTCATTATGAAAATGATCTGTCTGTGTTCTTTAATGTGCGCATTGTCAGTAAATCATCCGCAGAATTTTCCCCTCCCATCTGCACTTTTATGGAATTGCTCTCCAATGCTAATTTGCCCTGTTTAGTAAATCTGGCCCTAAATGTTTAATAATGTAAATAATGTTTTACTTTTAAGACTCCAGTGCAACACCTTGCCTCATAGACTTTCATTACCGTATATATTTCCCCTTTGTTTTTGTTTTACTGAGGCACAAATCAAGAGCTTAATTAATATTGAACCCAGAACATTCCTTTAACGGTGCCATCAGCAAATGATAAAAGACACCAATGTTCAATAAATAATTACATTCATTAATAATGATAAATAAACAATTCTTCTACCAATATAGACCATGCACCTACTGTAACTGTGGGCTGTGTACAGTTGCCAAGCGCTGTAACTATCAAAGATCATTCTATGAAACAAATATTTGGCACAATGAAATAGAATTATTGATGTAAAGACATAGGTGTGTGTTCACAACAAAAGTGTCTTCAAACTTGGCTCATCCAATCAGATTTCAGAGCCAGAGAGTTTGTTCTATAAATGTGTTTTCAAATGTTATTTTAATTCTTCTGTACTACATAAACAAAATTTCATCCTTGACCATTTCTACTTGAATAAAAATTTTAACACAGCAAATAGTGTTCTTGTTAGCACTTGTAAGTACTGGAACTAAACTCAGTTTTGTGTTGTGTTTTCTTGTGATTCAGAGCCGAGAACATTAAAGAAAATGTAAATATCCAGCCTACAGTAAGTGTTTGTGTGTGTATGAGCATATGACCAATTTATGAAGTTATTTTGGATTAATCAGATGAACAGCAGAGCATATTCTCACACTTAGCGGAGACTCCAGAGACACTTGACTTATCTTATCTATGTGAGTGGGTTTGTGTATGTGTGAGTGTTTATGAGTTGTAAAATAAGACTTGCCTGAAGACATATACATAATTCATACATATTCAGAGCTCTGGGGCTTTATTAACAAGGGTGGTGGGATTTCGCTACCATTTTTTCTCCTCTCTGTTTTTTTCTTGCTCTTAGAGAGCTTAAAGACAGCGTGCATGTGGATAGTTTGGGTATGTCAGGATGCTTCAATCCCATAAAGTTGACCTCTTTGCTTTGCCTCTAAGCCTAACAGATTCAGCAGCTTTATGATTTGTGAATGTGCATGTCATGTGGGCTTTTGTGTTTTCTTTTGGGCTTTAGTGGCCATATAGATTAAGTTTAACATGCGGCATGTCAACACAGACGTATACACTGTACCCATCATTCTCCACAGGCACATTCATCTATTTCTGTCTCATTTCCACTCATAACATATTCTTTCTGCTTATATAAAATGTCACACTTCCACCTAACACAGCTGAGCAATCCACTTTTCACAATCTCTCTCCCACCAGAGGGTTTAGAAATTATTCCAATATGTTTGAAGAGAGAGCTGGGCACTGGGCTTAGGTATGAAATACATTGGGGTGTTTTATGCGTGTGTGAGAGAGGAAACGCTTTATGTGTTAAGTTTTAAGTGTTCAGCTCTGGCACAAAGGCGTTGGTCTCCTGTGTCCAATTAGATAACTGAATCAGCTCTCGATGATTCCATTGACACATTTGAATCTGTGACAGATGAAGACGGACGATTGAGAGAATTAGCTGGTGTACTATATGTTGCAGAGGACGGGTTGTTCGGCTCTCCTGAATGAGTTCTCAGCGCCGCAGGTTGTTGGCTTACAAGTTGCTCCCCTTATGGAATAATACATAGTGATACATATTGCCTTTGTCATTTTTCATCGTCTCCCTGTTGTATAATTCTGTTTTTAACAGACATATTGTTTTTGAATCTGAAATATCTTGAGCTTGCAAAGGGAAAACATTCTTCAAAACATTCTGATGGGCAGAAAGAGCTGCTTTTGAAAAAATGTTTAAAAGTGTTTGAGATGAAGACTCTAGTTACATTAAAGGGGTTTCGGACGCCCATTTTTCACAAGTTGATATGATTATTTAGGGTCTTAATGAAAAGTCTGTAACATAGTTTGGTTAAAATTTCTCAATGCTAGTGTAAAAAACACCTTTTTTTCACCTTTTAGCTCTTTCCACAGCAAGCCGTTTTGTAGCATTTTCCTTTAAATGTTAATGAGCTCTGCTGACCCCGCCCCTCTCTGCTGTCAGAGGGACTGTTTACTTTAGGGACCGTTTTTACATCGTGAAACTTGCTAATTAGCACATTATTAGGAAAGGCGATTTGCAAAAATTCAATAAAAAAACCTTATACCACTTCTTCTGTATGAAGCTGGATCATAATGATGTCGCCGAACTAGACGCTTTAGTGATCAGGGGGGGGGGGGGGTGCATTCCCTTCAAAAACAAACGTAATCCACTGCGTCTTCAACAGCTCAGATGTCGTGAGTAAATGACGACTGCAATGTTCATAATTACATCCAACAACAAAACACATCAATCGCTTAGGAGCCATTCTTGTCTACATCTGCACCAGCGGTGAAACAATGGCGGACTGAAGACAGCTCACTCAGGGCGGGTCTAAGTGTGGGGTTGGTGATGGTGAGGAAATTTTTCCACCGTTTTAATCGAGTGTGACAACATCACCGCGGGGCCGGGGACGTTCCCTCTTTTCCTTACTTTTCTTTTGCTTTTAAATAGCTTGTAAAAGCAGCGTGCCCATTTTACTTTCACTTTCAAACAGCGGCAATTCGGAGTAAAGCATTAATTGTTCGTTTGAATTTTCCCTCTTTTCCTCCTTTCCTTCGCTTTTAAATAGCTTAAAAGCGTTGTGCGCATTTTACTTTCACTTTCAAATATCGGCAATTTGGTTTCAATTGCTTGAATGCAACAACAAAATACAACGTCAAACTCACTTTAGTCTATATATAAAACATAGAACTTTTATTAACAAAAAAAATTAAAAATACACCATGCAATAGGGCAGGCTATGCCTAATATAAAATAAATAACTTACATAAAGTTGGTATACAAAACTGGAAATAAGTAAATATGTATAATATATAACCATATAAATAAGAAACGTAGAACGTTTATAGCAAAACGAGTAAGAAAGCTTGGAGGCACGGCGTACACCTTGATTTCAAATAAAATAAATAAATGACACAAGGTTTAAATAAAGTAAAAAATAGCAAACAATGTGGAATCAATTAAATAAAAAACGAATGTTTAAAAAAAACTTCCAAAAATCACCTTAGATAAACGGCAAAAACCAACAGGCTTTTCAAAATCCAAAATAATGCCAAACAGGCGCTTTTGCGTCTCGTTTAGAAACTAAATCATCCGCGATCGTCTTTTCTGTCTCGCCTCACTCTTCTTGTCAGTCGGCTCGACTCACTCTCCTCACTAGAGAACTGAAATCTGATCTGTGATGCGACTGTCATTCGGCACGCTGCATTGAGCAGCCGCGTTCAGTTTTTAATTGTAGCGTCTGTTCTTTTACTGAACTAAATGATTTTTTATTACTATAAAAAATCAAAACGACGGAGGGGGTCGTGCCGCGGTGGGCAGGTGTTG
The DNA here is from genome assembly GCA_018155175.1 of Sinocyclocheilus anophthalmus. Classification (NCBI taxonomy): domain Eukaryota; kingdom Metazoa; phylum Chordata; class Actinopteri; order Cypriniformes; family Cyprinidae; genus Sinocyclocheilus; species Sinocyclocheilus anophthalmus. The sequence goes on from JADLZN010002536.1 coordinate 99,745, forward strand.
CGGCTTAACACCGGTATCATCGTCAGCACCGTCTATCGCGGCCAGCCTAGTCCTAAGGTAAGATGCCAGTCGTCTGTGCTGAAACGCTACTGTCAATCAAACTATCGTGTGAGGGGCCTGTCTGTGTGACGTCACAGAGACAGGCATCTGAGATCGGCTCGTTTTGAGAAAGGGGTAAAGATTTTAGTATATTAAAAAAAAAAACACTGGGTGGATTTTTATCATTATCGGGTGGTTGTGTACACACACTGCCAACACGCATTTAAATTCAAACTACTTGTAAAAGTGCATGTAGCATCCAATGACCCCTTTAATAAATACAATCTCCTAAGACTAAGCGTGCGCCACAGGATATACAGTGTGCTTATTTTTCTTCTGTTAGCTGTGCAATAAGGATCAAAATTTGAGCATGCTTAATTACAAGGGGCATTTTTTTTGAGAATGTGTGGAGGGACTCGGTTACAGTGTTAAGACTGCTAGGACTAAAGTCCAATTGATATCTGACTGTCATCAGTTTTTAGATACACTACCATTCAGAAGTTTGGAGTGAGTAAGTTGGAGTGTTTTTGAAAGAAGGCTGAAATTATTTGATCAAAAATATTTTTTTTCAATTTAAAATCACTATTTTCTATTTTTATATGCTGTAAAACATAATTCATTATGTAGCGTCTGGACCACTCAAACACACAATATATATTTTGTTAGCTAGATTTAACAAATACTCTGTAACACCCCAGGAAGCCGAACAGGCCCCTGGTTCCATGGCAACCCTGACACCCGATACATTTACGACCTCCTGGAATTTAGGTGAAGAAAATCGCTTCCTTGCCCATAAGGAAAATCCACAAGGGAAGGACTTTTCTTTGCTAATTAATTAATAGGAAAACCTTTCTTTGAATGAACACACATGATCCTTCAGGTCATTGGGTATATTATTGTCATTGTGTATGTTGTCTTTGAGATTTTATATTGTTTTATGCAGGCTTATGATCGAAACATTCACTCCTGTCAGCTTACATATATATACCTCTACCATGTTTAGTACCTATGAATTCGTATTCGGATGATCTAATTGAGAGTGTATATTGTATGTTTACACCTACGCAACATATTAGTGTTCTAAGAGTCTTTAGTAATTTTTATCCAAGTTTCATATGCAAATTACCATGCTTTCAAACAAAGGGCCATAAAAACGCCCCAGTATCTCAGAACTCCCACTTGAGATTCCGGACTTCCTCATTGGACAAGCCCATCTTGAGAGGCGTGAATCTTTGCAGGCTTTAAAGGCCGCACTTCATGTGACCCACCCAGTCGGTGGTTCTGTTAGGTTTCGATAAGACGCTCCAACACTCCAGAACATCCTAAGCTCGTGCCAGGCTTCTGCCTTGTCCTTTCCATTCATCAAGTTTCTCTGACGCAAACTGGTTCTTTTTTTTATCAACCAACTTCAGCAAAGATCCACGGGAACTTTCAGATTACATCAAACCTCTCTTTCAGACAGATGAGACATGCAAGTATCAAACTTAGTCTTATTAATTAGGTATCATTTGCACCTTTTTACAAAGGTGTGTTTGAACTAAGAATCTGACGTATCACTTAGGCTTAGATCTGTTGAATATGCAAATGTTTCTATAACTTCATATTCTTATTTCTCTTCTCTTTACTGCATTAAGCTTTTAACCCTTTCCTATACAAACTGTGTGTGTGTGTGTGTGTGTGTGTATGTGTATGTTAGACCAGTTTATGTGTTTATGTAGGATGTTAGACCAGTTTATGTGTTTATGTAGTATGTTAGACTAGTTTAGGTGTTTATGTAGTTAATAAAACCTTACTTGTAGCACACTTGACGTGGTTCATTGTTTGCATATAACTGGAGTCACTTAATCACGCAGATTTATGCTACAACTTTTTGTAGAAATGTACATTAAGAGTTATTTATCCTTAACCAGGAATTAACGTTCTAGAATTGCCACAAACAGTTGACCCTGAAGGTTAGCTAAATATCTACAGCGATCTAAATATCCATATTACGTAACTATTCTGATTAATTAACTTCATATTTCTCAGGCGCTGATTCGTTATCAATTATTTTGATGGCAAAGCTAATTGTCAGCTGCCCTTACCTCCAGTCTTCAGTGTCACATGATCCTTCAGAAATCCTTATAATATTAGGTTTATCTAGGTGGTCAAAAACATTTCTTATTATTGTCAATTTTGAAAATAGTTGTGTTGCTTAATATTTTTGTGACACCTTTTTCTTTTTCAAGGTTCTTTGATGTTTATAAAATTCAAAAGATAATTTATTTAAAATTGAAATCTTTTGTAACATTATAAATGTATTTTACTGTAACTTTTGATCAATTTTATGCATCCTTGCTGTTTTCTTTTACTAGTATTGAACTTGCAACATGTGCTTTTTAATCTAAATTAATCTGCTTCTGAGGAAAAAAAGATTCTTAAGCCATTAGCTCAGAATAAAATATTATAATTTTTTTTTTTAAGATTAAATCCCTATAATTTACACAGGTCAACGGATCACACTAATGTTGTATTTAAATCATGCTTGCTTCGTACTGACTACAGTTTAAATCTAGTCCCTAGCTACGCAGTGCTGTCAAACGATTAATTGCATCCAAAATAAAAGTTTTTGTTTGCATAATGTATGTTTGTGTTCTGTGTATATTTATTATGTATCTATAAATACACACACACATGCATGTATACATTTACGACCATTATTTTTATAATATAATATCTTATTTTATATATAAAATAAAGTATATATATAAATGTAATACATGGAATATTTTCAAACATAATACGTCTAGCTGTGTGTGTGTGTTTATATGTACATAATAAATATACACTGTACACACACATATATTATGTGAACATAAGCTTTTATTTTGGATGTGATTAATCGCATTAAGTTATGTTAAGTAAGTTATGTTATATTATGTAATATAGATTATTTTTATAGTTTATAGTGCCTCTAATGCTTTAAGAACACCAAAGTGTTTCCCATTTGTCCCATAATAGTTGAGCCGCTGCAGTATTCACAATTCTGACAATCCTGCTCCATTTTGCCTCGTTTTCTCCTTTAACCCCATCGTTCACTCACACTCTTGCACTGTAATTCTTATTCTTGCATTTTCCCCCTCCTGGTTCAATTGGTCCCGTTCATCAGAGCTCTCTCTTCCTCCACCCCACTTCAACGGGTCAGCTCGTCTCCGTGCCCTTGACTGGGATGTATTGGAACATATTGCCGTCCTAAGTGTTAGCGACAGCTCTGGCTGATTTACTGCTCCGTGGGACCTCCTCTCCACCCTCTGATGCCCCCTGTGAGTAGCCCTGGTCTCGGGGAGGAGATGAGTTTGCGTGCTCTGTCTGGTTTACTGAGCTCCAGGACGACTGGGGCTAGCTAGGCATAGAACCAGGGTTCCATTCTCTCTTACACAGACAGATCCATTGATTCCGCTGTCTGCACTGTCTCTCTTCATAACGCAGATTGCCCAGAAGCCTGACGCCTGCTCTCGCTGTCTTCCTGGACTCCTCTCTCGCTCATTCGCTCTCTCTCTCACTTGCTATGTCACTGGCTTCCTTCTACTTGGGTCCTGTTCTTTTTCGCATTCTCATCCCGACCCATCCTTTCTCATCTTTGCTTGTCTTCTCGGTGTCTGGTTCTTTTTCAATGTCCCACAAACACTTGTCAGTTCCAACCCTCTGTCTCTATATCTCTGTCTTTCTATCTGCCTCGTCCTGTTGTCATCCATCATTCAAGATTCTCAATCCCAGTCCTGTCTTCCTGAATCTCACTCTCAAATCAGTAAGAGAGCGTTGATCTGCCCATTCAACAGCTTGTGTTTTTGTGGATGGTGTGAACATCACAGTGTTATTTTAGTATTATTTATGTTCTATTATAGTTTTTATTATTTTAAAACGAGCTTTTCATTTAATTTTTTTGTAATTGATGTGCTTTTGTCATTTTTATTAGTTTTTATATTAATATGAAGGTTTATTTAATCTATTTCAGTTTTAGTTTTTATTTATTTCCAATTGATAATTTAGATTATCTAAAACTTTTGATAATTTTAGTTAGTTGCCAAGGCAGCATTGCTAATAATTCTTAATCCCCCCCCCCACAATGCTTATATTTTATTTCAGCTTTCATTTCAATTAAAAATGTTTTTAATAGTTTTACTTTTAGTTAACCAATAACCCTGGTGTACATATGAAAAGTGTAAGCTTTGTGAGGCTCAAGAGCATGAAAATGAAAGCACAGTAGCTAGAAAAAAGGGGTGAATCTAAAAAAAATCATGAAAAAAATTTCACTCCAAAGAGAAAGACATTTTATATTTTATTTTGCACTAGGAAAAATAAAGTTAAGTTTTTATGACCTTTTTCCATTAGGATGTTATATTTTCATGATAAAAACAAATCAGTAACAGATTTTTGTTACTGATTTTGTTTTATTTAATTAAAATGACATTATTTTTGACCAAATCTGATAGATAAAAAAAAAAACAATTCACAGGGACAGGTGATTTTTATTACTTAATTTTTTCATTAGGAATTTGGGGTTAGATAACATTATAATAATATTTTTTTTTTAAACTTGCTTAAAGGAAAACTATGTCACAATGCAAAACAATAATAATGGTCTCAACAATTGGCTTTAATTTTTTAAAATACAGAATATAGTGTCACAATTCATCCAAAAAAGACATTTCTCTTTAGGTAGCTGTGGAGCAGCAGTGGCCCTTGTGATGGTGACACATAAGAGTCACAGTATTCCCAGAGATGTACGTTTAAGTTTGGCCTGTGCCACATTCCCCCATCTCTCTGATATGCTGTCAAATAAAGGCAAAATCCCATAAAGAACTAAGTGACATTTCCCTTTAAGGGAAGAAATGTAAGATAAACACTTCAAAGCTTATAGAAAAAGAGGTTGTTTAGATAAGCACTGACTTATTAGTATGCAATTGCAGTTACATAGTTAGTTGTGTGTGTAATGGTATGCACAGTGTTTGTGTAAATATATTTCATCTATACATGCAAGTGTGTTAGTGATTAAACCCACTGTAATCATTACCCCATGTCATTGTTACACAGGGTAATCACACGCTGTATTATTTGCATAATTACAGGTGTTGTGTTAAAATATGTGCCAGCAAGACAAGCAGATGTTCATTTTATCCCGTAATGCTCCTCTGATGGTATTGCATAACGTAACGAGTCACATTGAGTGTAATTACGAGATGGAGAGAGTAATAATTATTTCACAATGACAAAAGACGTAGCTAAATCTCAGTGACTTTTGGGTAGTTTTCGTATTTGGTATCTTGTTCCTGAAAGGTTATGGAGCGGGATGGTGGTTAACTTTCTATTAATGAAAGCTTAAAGAGATTGTTCACCCACAACTGAAAATTCTGTCATCATTTACTCATCCTGATGTCATTTAAAAACCTATTGTTTTTTTCTGTTCCATGGGACATAAAAGGAGATACTGTGCAGAATCCAAGCTGTTCTTTTCCACAAATCAAAAGTAGTAACTGTGGCAGTCAAATGGTAAATTAATAAATACATAATAACCATTTCTATCAATCAATCAATCAATCAATCACCATAAAAGTAGTCAATTTGACTAAAGCCATGTGTTGAGAGGAACTCAAATCTTGCTCTCAGTTTCTCATTTGCGCCTGTTCAAACTGTGCATTGATATCAAATCAAGTCTTATCTTCATGCACAAAATTTGTATAAATGCAGTTTTTTTTCTTTTTCCAAGCTTGTTTCTTCAGCTATAACCATTTAAAAAAATATGTAACACTCTTTGTATTCTGGGTCAGCGGTGGCTTTGCATGTGATGCAATACCAACTGATTGACTGATTTGCTATGGTTCATGTATAATTAGAAATTTCAAAGAATTTCTCAGTTTTTTTAAATTAATATAAAAGTGGTGACTGTGGTAATAACTTGAAAATGCTTGCACATTGACTCATTCATGGAAGCTATTCATCATATTCAATATGAAATATCTTAGAATGCAAGCTTGAGAACATAAAGAAAAATTGATTGTCTGATTAACCAGAAAAATTAAGGAATCTGGAAAGAAATAAAGATAGAATGGAAATGAGAAAGTGAAGCCTCGTGTAGTCTTTTGTGATGGACTATAAAAAAAGTAAGGAGTTATGGAATTGGGAGTAAAAGAGTGCATTACGAAACCATGGAACCACAGCATGCAAGGTTTAGAGAGAGAAATTACTCTCATTCCCGTCTCTCCAATTCATTCTTCATGAAAGAAATGGCACAGAAGGTACTGGGAATGAGAAAAAGAGAATGAAAGCAGTAATGAGGAGTAGGAGGACAGAAAGATAGGAGAGTGAAAAAGACTGGGCGAGTCGGTGTAACAGTCACAGCTCTTGCTGAAGCCATTAATGTTTTTCAGCAGGTTGTTAAAGGCGTTATTGTGCTGCACTTGAGATCACTGAAGAAGGCCACCAGCAGTGTTAACCCTGCACTCCACATCTGAACCTAACATGTCTTAGCTTTAGTTGAACTGCTCTCCCTTCCAATTAAACCTCAAATCCAGTGACAATCTCCGGATGGTGGATATTTTTGAAATGGTATAATATGGTTTGATTTGACTGATACAAGTTTTGCAGAATGTACGCTCTACATAGTACATATTTGTTTGCATCTACATGGGTGGCATAATGCCAAACTGTGCAGGTTATACAGTAACAATGCAGTTGACATGGATGGACCAGAAATTATGTCCTTTGCACTTTGTCACTATGTCATCAGACGGTCAAAAGTTAAGGAAATTTTACTATATGGATAAAATGAATAATGACTTAAAGGGTTGTTCACCCCAAAATGAAAATTGTGTCATTAATTACTCACCCTCATGTTGTTCCAAACCTGTAAGACTTTCGTTCATCTTTGGAACACAAATTAAGATATTTTTTACGAAATCTGAGAGCACTCTGACCCTCTCCGTACAGCAATGCAACTGTAATGTTCCCAGACCCAGAAACGTAGCAAGGACATCGATAAAACAGTCCATGTTCCATCAGTGTCTCAACTTTGATTTTGCGAAGCTACAAAAATACTTTTTGTGAGCTAAGAAAACAAAAATAACAATTTATTTAAACATTCTTCTCCCTGGGTAAGTCTTCTGCCATTTTGGAGAGTACCCAACGCCTGTGCATGCTTTTCCCTGAATGTAATCAACGTAATCAGCATTGTTTATGTTCATTAGAAGGTGCGTTTATGCGCTGTGGTATTCTTAAAAATGGCGGAAGACAGTGACGCGGGGAGAATAATTATTAAATAAATTCTTTTTGTGCACAAAAAGTATTCTCGTAGCTTCACAACATTAAAGTTGAGCCCCCGATGTCACATGTACTAGGGGTGGTCCTCCTTGCTACTTTCTGGACCTGGGAACATTGCAGTTATGTTGCTGTCTATGGAGGGCCTGAGAGCTCTCGAATTTAATCAAAAATACCGTAATTTGTGTTCCAAAGATGGAACTTATTCGGTTCGTATGGTTTTTTGGGATTTTTGATGCATTCAGGTGAGTATTAATGACAGAATTTTCATTTTGGTGAACTATCCCTTTAAACTTTGGTTTTGTTCCCATATAAGGCATTCAGGTAATTTTTGACCACGGAATAGATTTTTAAAAAGTGCATAGTTTTTAGTTTTTGAAAATGTGTAATTTTATGAGATACAACCATAAAAAAAAAAATAATGTTGGGCCCATAGCCTTGTGGGCAGCGCGCCGACATATAGTGCCATTGCGTTACGGCTGTCCCGAGTTCGAATCCCAGCTTGAGGACCTTTCCCGATCCCGCCCTTCTTTCTCCTCCCACTTCGCGTTCATGTCCTCTCACACTGTTCGTAAGCGCCAAGCAAAAATACAATAAAAATAAAAATAAAAACCTTGACAATGTTTCTATAATGACAGGACATACAGAGTAGGCAGTACACAAGTATTTACTTAGACCCAAGCATAGCCAGTGCCAACATTGTGTGCAGTCATCATGATATGAAAAATACAAACTTTTTTTTCGTGATTTACAGTACATTGCTCAGCGCATTATTTTTATAATTAGACATCTTGTTTTTCGATCCTCAGTGGAACACAATTGACAATGTGGCAAGGACAAAGAATCACATGATTTTTATGCCATGATGAACAGGACCTTCATACCTATATGATGACAAAATAATTATAGTCAATGCAGCAGTTGCTCAAGTGAGAAGAATGTGAATAGCACTAATAGTTCCAGGAAAAGAAATTGAGAGCAACACATGAGAGACAGTGGCATGTGGTGGTCTTCTGAATTGAGACAGCTTTTGTTATTGATTTTTTTTCTTTCAGCAAGGATGCGTTAAATTGATCAAAAAATGACAGTAAAGACAAGTTACAAAAGAGTCTATCTAAATAAAATTAATATCAAAGAACTTGCTGTGAATAACGTTTCCACTGTATCCACATAAGATTAAGCAGCATAACTGTTTATTAAACAGGATAATATAAAAAACTGTTTTCTTAACACAATAATCATATTAGAAGATTTCTGATGGATCAGGGACCCCTGAAGACATGGAAAAGTCAGGTTCGTCAAACATTTAAAAAATATATTTCAAATAAATAGTTTTTTAAATTGTAATAATATTTCACAATATACTGTATTTATTTTTTTCCTACAATCAATTCAGCATTGTGAGCATAAGAGACTTCCCAAACACCGAAGGGAAAAAAAAAACCTACCAACCCCAAACTTTACTTCACTAAATTTATTACCATAGACTGTACATTGCTTGTCAATTTATTATAATCCACCTTCTTTCCAGGTCATTATCATCAGATCCGTCATAAATATTGCAAGTATTTGGAGGGTGGCAGGTATGGAGGTGCACCTTCAAAATATTCACCAAAAAATGTTTCATTCAGAGATCATTTCGCCTTCTGAACATGTGAAAATCTTTGACTTAAAAGTGGTGATGTCTGAGTGGGTGAGTTGGGTACTTTGTAATTATTCTGTCTATTTTCACCAGTTTGACACATTCAGTCCGATTTGCACATTATGCCGTTGACAGCATGATCAGCCAATCATGGCGCCATGGATGAAAACTCCCCCTGAAACTTCATCTGCTGGTAAAATTATGTTTTAGAGACATTTATTTGATCTTATTTTTTATGTATTTTTTGTACTGCCTCTTTGAAAGAAAACCCTGATGGGAGAATGAGTGAGTCTAATGACAGTGTATACTGGTTAAATGCAAGTGTATCCCTACCATCAGTCAACTGATGAGGCTGTCAGTGGTGAAATGTTTTAAAATAAATGGAGAGTTTATGATTCAGCTCTTGTACAAGCTATTAATGTTTTTCATCGGGTGGTTAAAGCTGTTATTTTTGTGCATTTAAAGAGCAAATGTAATGGTGTGATAAACACAGGAATATTGAAGAGTAAAAAAAATAGCCAATAGACTTATTGTCATATTGTGGCAAAACCAGGCACCAAGATGTGGTTAGTTAACATGGTCCATATAGTACGCGTGTTGTGTGTGTTTATTAATTTTAATTTATTTATGCTTTTTTTTTTTTTTTTATTCAGCAAGGATGCGTTTGACTGTTCAAAAGTGACAGTAAATGCATTTATAATGTAAAAAATGTTTATATTAAAAAAATCTGTTCTTTTGAACTTTCATCAAAGAATCTAAAAAAACTAAACTGTTAAGCAGCACAGATGTTGTCATGGTTGTTGTTGCATTTAAATGTAATTTTTTTAATCAATAAATGCAGCCTTGGTGAGCATAAGAGACTTCTTTCAAAATATTACAAAGTAACAACCACAAACATGTGAACGATAGTGTGGACAATACATTATAGAACCGTAATATCTGTAATTTGTTGCTTATTGGTAATAACATGAAAATATTTTGTTGGTTGATTTCCTGTAATATAACCAATAATCAAAGTTGTAAAGTACAGTGCTTCTGATAGAAAATATCAGCATTTATTAGTTCAGCTTTGGCAGAGAGTTGAACCAGACGAAGGCACACACACATACACACACACTCACTCGTGTATGTGAGTGTGTCGAACAGCCATTAGTCCTCATTGATAGAGTGAACCTTTACTCTTTGCAGTGTTGTGCTATGATTGCCCTTATATGGGTGTTGACCTTGGCTGTCGGCCTTTCCTTAATGATGTATTTTGTTCTTTTTAGGCCATGATGGACGATAATGCTCCTCTCTCACTCACGATTTTTAGTTCATGCAGGGCACACCCACACCCCACTTTCACTTTTATGCTTTCATAATGTGACATGCTCTATAGGTCAGATCCCCTGTTGGTTTGCTCAAAGACAGGGTGCAAACAGCAAAAACTCATTTACATGTTACATTATGTTTGTGAATTTTTAGTTTTGACAGGTTTTATGCATCTTTGCAACATTAGCATAGCCAATTTTAACATCCAAACATGCAGTGTCCCACTTCATATGATATGCTGACATTGTTTGTGATCTTCATGATTATATATTTTTTTGTTTTTAAAATATACATTTGCATTTTTATTTCATTTAGCAGTTGCTTCTATCCAATCAACTTCATATAACTTTTTTTTGTCATAATATTTTTCTTTTATCATAATCTTTTTTATGCCTTTTTTTTACAGCCACTGAAAAGCACAAGCAGTGTCATTGCCTTCTGAGATTTGAAATGTGTTATTCCTGTTTTGGAAAAAAAGTGACTATGTATGTTTTTTTTATTTAAGGAAGAAATTCTATCAAAGGCTATATCAAAGCTTAGCTACGTTAATAATTAAAGTTTGATTATTTACATAATATCCATTGTTCTGTGACAAACTGACAGCTACACTAAAAAATGGCATAAGGTGTACTTTGAAGTAATTTTCACTTAGAAATTGCTAGAATACTTAACAGTTATTTACAAAGTATGGCAAGGATAACAATGATAATATAAAATTATGAGGGTAGAAAGGCTGATAGTAATTTAGATCAGTAATTTCTTGTAAAATGTACTCAAATAATCTGTTTTATTTACAAAAATATTAATTTTATTTTTTTAAACCATGTTTTAAAATTATTACATGAATTCTGTCATTCATCAGTTGATGACATGATAACATGATAGAATGTGAGACAAACTGTTCAGACATCTTATGCCCCGACATTGCTATTGTGAATATTTATTCATTTATGGACAGGTTGTCTGTCAAAAACACCATTACATTGTTTAGCGATGTTAAAAAAATACAGTCTGCATTACTAAAATGATCATTTTACATTGCTTTTTTTCATTTAGCAGTTGCTTTTATCCAAACAATTTATAATCCAAACAATTTATAAACATATGTTTTTTTGCCTGCTTACAATCATTTAAATGCACAAAGGGTGTTTGTTATCCAACCTAACTTACACACTACACATGCAGCCACTGTACAGCAGCTGTGTGTTATACAATAAATCAGACTGTTTGATTATTGGCTTGTAATGGTGTTCAGCCAATTATCAGCTCATTATTTGTGCGAGACATCATTTAAGTCATTAATAATTAACAGGGTAACAGGTGTATTAGAAAGCGTGCCTAACAGCCCTACACAAAATAACTCTGATTTTGCCTTGCTAGTAGTATGCCAGTTCATAAGTCTTTCTCACAGGCATGCATAGAAACTTATTCATAAAAGCTAATATTGTGGCTCCATCTGCTTACATTTGAGTGCGTGTGTATGTCTCTGTGTGTGTTTGTCAGAATGAAAGTGACAGTAAGAGGAATAGAGATATAGAACAGGTGGCTGGACATGTTGATTAGAACCACTGACAGTTTGGAAGTTAAAATGCAAATTTAGCAAGTGTAAATGAGAAACTCTTAACAGAACATCTGTGTAAGTACAAGTGTTTATACATATCAGTAACAAGCCTTATAATTACAGGAGCTGAAGTAAATTGATGTGACTTCATTAAGATCTGAAGTGACCATGGTCAATTTTAGGGTTGAGGTTTTTGGCAGTGTTCAGTGAACACAGGTGGTCATGAGTGGTTGGACATTTGAAGATGTGGTAAAATCTCTTTACACTTTAATTATGTGGTAACTTAAGATTTCATTATTTTTTATGCATCTTTCAGCATGCATTCAAGTATTCATTCAGTAGTCAACTTTTTTGTTTCTGAGCTAGTCGTATGTTATTCCAACCAGTTTGAACAGTTGTGCCTGTGTAATTCATTGCCTTCTGAGATTCAAATTGGGTTATTTCTGTTATAGAAAAAAACTGGAGCTATTATACTGGATTAATGAAGTCTTAATTATTTACACAGTTTTGTTTTGTGATATTGACAGCTACACTGAATAAAAATGGTACAGAAACAATTTTCACTCAGAAATTTATATTTAATTTCACAATCACAAAGAAACAGCAAGTAGCATATTGAATTAAATGTGAAAAGATGAAAAGGAAAAAACCTGAAAATTTTTTTTCTTGTAAAACATACTCTAATAGTCGGTTTGTTTTAAAGTTTAAACTATTTTCAACTGCCACGAACTTGCTTGTCAATTCTCCTTAAATAATTATCAAAGAACTGGCAAATAAAACATGATTCATGACTTAAACAGCCATGTGAAGTTAGACCTCGTAGAATGTAAAATTTACTCCAATGATCTTTGTTTTAATTTACAACTGAAATCTTCTACAGTGTGTGTTTGAGCTGTAATGTAATTTTTTTACTTTTTAACCATGCCAGTGTGACATTGATATCCCCCTGATTGCCGATCCTTTATGCACATCCCCAAAGTGTGCAACACCGGTAATAGGTATCCCAGATCCCTTGTAATTCTGTTTATGTGTGCTTTTTGCGTTTTTCCGAAATTATGCCATAGGTCTGGTGGCTGATCGTATTAATGACTACTTATATTTTGAATGTGATCCTTTTTCATTACATTTTCAGTTTCTTTTAACCTGCCTCGACCCCACCCCATTTCGTAATTTTGTTGTCGTGGATTAGTTTATTTCGTATTAATTAGGTGTCCAATGTTTTAGTTTATTCCTTTATTTATTTAGTTTTTTCCCCACCAATTTTGGCTATCAGATTTTCCCGTCTACAGTCCTGTTTTTCCTTTCCCCCTTCTCGTGCCACTTTTTTCTTTTCCCCCTTTTTTTCTTGTTCCGCCGTGTTAGAACCAACTCCGTCTGAAATGTACTATAGTTTTTTTATTTTTGTTTCTTCACCCCTACACCACTCCCCTATCCTGTTTGAAGAATCTTTCTGCCTTGTGTCGAGCAAACTTAGTCAGACGACCATTGTTCTCTGGACAAAACCTACAGCCCCCCGAATATAACCATAGCTTTTTCTCCACGGCCTTCACTTGCCACTAAAATCCACATGACCATTACCATCCGAAAATGAAGACAATCACTAAGTAACATTACACCCAGACAACAGCCTCACAACCCTACCAACGACGCGTAACGTTATTTAAAAATGGACTTGCATTGTAATAGTGTAATAAGAAAATAACCACCCTATATAATAACCCAAAATTATGCCGCACAAAGTATGGCCTGCCCCCACGTAGCTGGCCCAAACCCTGCCTTAACCCCCAAATCCGTGCAAGCATTTGGCCACCAGTCCACCGGCACCAACGCTCCAGCATGCTCATTAGGACCAGATGCACACTAGAAGTGGGACTCCCAAAGAAAGCCTTTGACTGATATAGATATACTGTGTGTAATTGATGGAAGGGTTTGGCATCCTACAACGGGCACCCCAACCCGCCATATCTATGAAGACCAAATCCAAAAAACGATTTGTTTAGAATACATACTGAGCCCAGTGCAATTATAATACGGCTATATTTGCATTGCTGAGCAGGGCTGTTGTTCCACCTGTACCAAACACTAATGGCCCTCACTGTTTCAGATGGCATCCTATATATTGCAGGGAATAGCCAACTTTTCAAGACAAATATCACGCAGTAGGAGTTTGTTATCTACACTGTTTGGTCAGGACTTCTTTCCGTGTTTTGGCGTTTTGCTCCCCACGTGCTTTCCATGACCCGATTTCCCTCATGTGCAATTATTTTTTTTGATCCCAGGTGTTTCTCGTCAAGTCGTGTGTATTTATAGTGTTTCCTGTTTTGAGTTTGCTGTGCTGTCTCGATCGTCAATCCTCGTTACTACATGTGTGTTCCATGTGGTAAATAAAGACTCTTGACTTCTACTACATCTCCATCGCTCCTCGCTCCGACACAATAGGCAACACTGTGACAGAAGACAGCACCCAAACTGAAAGTAAGCGGCGCCCCTTCTCCCCATTTTGTTTCCGTTTTTTGAAAGTCTTTTGTTTTCTTGTTTTTTCTTCCCCCGAGATCATGGAATCGTGTCGAACATTTCTCCGACGCACCCCCCCCGCGCATACTCCCCTTCCTTCGAGTATGATGGAATCTGCGGGCTAGCCTCGGCAACCCCGGCGTTGGATGACGCTACCATCAACTCTTTGTTCTGGCACGGGGCCAATTACCATCGCCCCGTAGACCTCCCAGACACCAAGGGATTAAGCTGGAGGGAAGGGATCCTCCGGTTTATGGAGAGCGTCCGGCTCTGAGCCAGAACCAGCCCGCCGTCAATCCCGCTGGCCACTCCAAAGTCAAGGTCGCGGGCCGCCGCTCGCTCAAGCCTGCAGGAATCTCTGCTTTCAAGCCCACTGGCCGCTCCGAAGTCAAGCCCACTGGCCATGGCTCTCTCCAGCCCGCCGGCGGTTCCTCAGTCAAGCCCGCCGGCAGCGGCTCACTCAAGCATGCTGACCAAGCCTTTCACCGACCTAAATGGGAATTTAAGGAGGAGAAGGCGGTCGGCTCCAGCCCCAGAGCTTGCTCCAGTGCCTACTCCAGCCCCAAGTTTAGCCCAGTGAGGGCTCCTGTCCCCGAGTTTAGCCCAGTGAGGGCTCCAGTCACCGAGTTTAGCCCAGAGAAGGTTCCAGTCCAGAGTTTACCTGATCTGCCATGGCCCCCTAGTCTGCCTGATCTGCCATGGGTCCTGGAACGGGTACCGCCCTGGAGGCCATCCGTCCCTGTATGCCTTTCCTGAGTGGCCTCCAGAGCGCCCCCCCCCCAGGTGGAATTTTTACGGCGCGGGACGCGCCTTCCGGGAGGGGGGAGTAATGTTAGACTCTGTTCCATGTTTTGTGCTTTGCTCCCCATGTGCTTTCCATGACCCGTTTTCCCTCATGTGCAATTATGTTTATTGATCCCATGTGTTTCTCGTCAAGTCCTGTGTATTTATAGTGTTTCCTGTTTTGAGTTCTCGGTCCAGTTTTGAACGTCGATCCCCGTGTCCTACGTGTGATTCCTGTGGTGTAAAATAAAGACTGTTGATCATGATTCTCCTCGTTCCTTGGCCGCGCTCCGACACAGTAGGGAACACCGTGATATTCATACTCGCACACATGCACTATTATACGATTATTTTGTGTGGGTGTTTGGTTTAACAGTTGCAAAAGATGCTTTTGAACATTCTGCTAATTAGTGTGTAGCAGTGTGTTTAGTGGTTGCATCCACAGAGGAGAAATATGATACTTAAAAAAAAAAAAAACATACTCAACTTTTAAAACTTCATATTAATTCTTGGAGGAATTTTAATAGAGTTGAATAACTCGCTCACAGTATTCAGCAACACATAAGATTAATTTGACCGATCAACAGCGAAGATGAATGCACAGACAAGAATACGGAGGCAGATGTGACGGAGTGGTGTCACAACAATAACATGGCCCTGAATGTCAATAAGAAAAACTCATTTTCGACTCCAGTGCACTCAGACAGATTCTCCACCCTAATCATCCCTAATGGGGCCACAGCGGAGACTGCGAACTGCCTGGGGTTGCATGGGCTGCAATTTGAAATTGTCCTTCCCCAGACCCTAAACACCAAAGACATTCCCATGAAGATACAACGGCACCAACAGTTTCTGGAGTATTTTAAAAATAGCATTTAAAATTCTGGTGGCAGCTCTGTCTGGTATCACTGTGGCTAGAGAGGCAATGTTACACTCGGAGCATTATTGCATTACTCCTATTCAATCTGAATAATTACATTTAAAAAAAAAGAAAGAAAAGTAAACTAGCTCTTTGGAATTATTTTTTTCCCTCACCAGCAGCAGACCAGGACTCTTTCTCTTCCACAATGACAGCTGTATGCTTGGCTTGCAGGTGTTAAATTTAAACTGGTAAATTTGAAGTGTTTTTCCAAATCTGTGTGACTACTTTATAAGGAAGTCAGAGGTTTGCAGTTGTATTTGTCAGTGAATACATTAAATTAATAGACTACTGACATGCATTCATTATTTCAGTAAGTAACTTATCTTGTAAGTTTAACTGGACAAATTCAAGTATTTTTCTCCCTGTCGTTTCCTGTTTTGTTAATGAATTATTTGAATTAAAGGTATAATCCACCCAAAATGAAAATTGTCATAATTTCCTCACCCTCATGTCATTTCAAACCTGTACGCATTTCTTTCTCTGCTGGAAAAAAGACTATATGTTAAAGAATGTTGATTACTTAAACAGTTCCCAATGGCTTCCATTGTATTCTGGGCACACATTATTTTAGGTCAAATTCTCGCTATTAATAAACCATTAACTTCTGCTTCAATAAACTATTAAAGGGGTCATATGATGCGATTTAAATTTTTCCTTTCTCTTTGAAGTGTTACAAGCTCTTGGTGCATAAAGAAGATCTGTAAAGTTGCAAAGACTAAAGTCTCAAATCCAAAGAGATATTCTTTTAAAAGTTAAGAGTTAACCACGCCTACATAAAATGGCTCGTTTAAACATGCCCCCACATGTCTACGTCACGTGTGCCGCCCAAATGTTCACGCAAAGAAAGAAGGCTTAACTTTTATTCTCGCTGTAGTATTGTTGCTACCGCCATGTCGTGAAGACGCTGTGTGTTTAGTTGTGAAAGCGAAACTACTTTGTTTGGCCTTCCAAAAGAGGACGATATCCATCTAAGGGAAACAGGTCAATTTAGCTCAAAGGGAATCATTTAAGATTTTAAAGGGAATTTGGATAGAATCACTGTTTTACGGCTGATCACTGAGACGGCCAGCGATTCATTGAACGAGCCGTATAACATCAACTCTGCAATGGATATTTATATCCAAAATATAGTGAAAACACTATTAAATAGCACAGTAACAAGATCGGCAGTTTAAGACATTAACTTGTGAGCACAAAACACAAGATACTTCTCTTTTCAATATAAATAAGGCTTTATTGGATAAATCTAAGACATATAAACTAATCTAACACAAGAACACACGCATTCACACAAGTTGCAAGAAAGAGAGAAAGTGAGGAAATAATTAGCTTAAATCCCAAGTTTACAGCAATATGTGAAATCCCATAGATCTGAGCAACCATCAATCACTTAATTAACCCTCGCATTGAGTTCCTCAATGAGGTTAAAATTTATATGAAATGCACCAGTTCAGCTAGGATCTGGAGGTACTTGCGTTGCGTTGCCTGTACGGGGGTTCCCTTTGTTGTCTGGTTGCCGAAAGGTGTTTCCCGCGGTCGCTGATTGGCTGGAAGTTCAGTCTTGGGAAGCCAGTGGTTGGGCGTTGGCTGACAACGCGGAGCTGTGGTCTGAAGTTGAGGTTTAGATGGCCCTTGAGGCACGGCGTTAGGCAAAACTTAACTCAGAAGAACACGAAACACGAAACTCTCAACGGAAAATAAAATAAACTAAAGTAAAGAAATAGATGTAAAGTTTGATGAGACTAGGTGGCGTTTCTCCTCATGGTTTTGGAGGGGCTGGCGTGTAAGCCAGAGCACGCTCAAAAACTAAAGAAGCATGATAAAAAAAACATAGCTCACAGCTATGACTAAAAAGAAGAGAGTAAAACAAAGAACGAGACGAGCAAAGAACGAGACGAGCCAAGAGCTAAGATAGAGAGAGATGGTGTCCTGAGTATTTAAACTGGGCTTTTGGACACCTCCCAAATGGTGTTTTGACCAATTAGATGTCGTCTTTGCTCGGGGTGTTGTATATTTCTCCTCCCCATTCAATAAATCAAATGTTATCCCATCAGGCACATGGTCTGAGTTTTAACGCTCTTGCAGAGTATAATTTTGGACATGATTTCTATAACAAGAATATGATGCATTTGACAAAGAATTGATTGGAAGAAACGTTTCAAGCATGAAGATTCAAACACACACATACTAAACATGAATAGCAAATCTTAAACTATTCAATAGCTATTCAAAATACATACACAATAAATGATTAAGACCTGATAAGTCACATGTGGGTTACATACATGATATGGAGTTATGCATAGAAATGATTAGTTGCTCATAAGTCCTTTTAGCGTCATTTAGATGCATATATACATGGAAAGGTAGTTTCTGTAGCATTCTGTGGATATTCTGTGAAGACCAGAGGTTAAAAGGTCGGTAAGGAACCTGTTTGTTCTTTGTCTCCTAAGTGGCGGGAGTCAATCCAAAGAGCTTGTGATCACTATCACATTTCCATTTGATGGTCACGCTATGCATCTCTTTTGACCATTAATCTTAATAACTTGCCCCAAAATTGACAATCTACTTGGAATTGTCAATAAGTGTTCTTTTGTTTAACATGCTGTGAGCCACTCAAAGCGGGCTGGTTGGTTCCGGCTTGTGGCGCCAGGATTTGATTTACGAACATCCGGTGTCTTGGGCTTCTGTGGAATTCGGCTCCTCGTGTTTCAACTGTTCTTTATCAAATCTTACATTGTCTGATTCGGTCTGATACCCTACATCCGCTTCGTCATGCCTAGAGCTGATCCGTGCTGTTCGCTGAGGAAATACATCAACTTCGCGATATGGATTGCAGGATAGGCTTTCACCGTGGACGAAGTGGAGTCCAGCCCGGGGTTGTCACATGTGATTGCCGCAAGCCCGCCCGCCGCCGCTCACTCAAGGCATTCGTGTGTGACGCTGTGTGTTTCGTTGCGAAAGCCAAACTTCTTTGTTGGCCTTCCAAAAGAGGAACACAACTAGAAATCAGTGGTTAAGTTGTATTTACAACACGGTTCCAAAACAGTTCAACCCAAGTATTCAGAGTGTGTTCAGCGCATTTTATGGAGGACTGTTTATTGATCTTGGTAGAGTAGACTACAATGCCGGCTGTTCTGCCTCAAAGACTGGGTAAGTACGTGTTCATATTTAAAGGATTGCCACTGATGATTCAAACGCGAGGTTTGAGTAGCACGCGTGTGTTTGTCATTTCTCCAATCACAAATACAGACATGATTTTATGTTTACACGGCACGATGCAAAGCAACGCATAAAAAGACAGAATAAGTCATTATAATCAGTAATTATGTCCCCACTGGATGCAACAAAATGCCTCGTTTATAATGGGTTTTAATGTTTTGTCTCGTCGCTCCAGAACACAGCATCAACAGTATGTGAGGGGTGTAACATTTCAGTCACACGCATGAGGTATTAGGCCAAATCACAATGCACTGGATAGTTGGCCAATCAGAGCACACCTCGTTTTTTAGACCGATAAGCTTTGTAAAAATCGACGCGTTTCAGAAAGGCGGGGCATAGAGGAGAAACAATAATGTACAGTATTAATGTTTTTTTAACCTTAAACCACATAAACACATTTAATTACACCAAATACACAAAATAATGTTCTTTTTAGCAACATCATATGACCCCTTTAATTTGCTGCTTATTACAGTTTTTTTCAACTGCTTACATTTTTCAAAACTTTACACACATCCAAGAATTGCACGTGCAAACGCCTCTATCCTTGCAAAATGACGCACTTCATTCAAAATATCACACAAATATCTCAAAAGCAAACATTTGTCATACGTTTCAAACACCTTTGCCATAATATTATATTTTGTTGGATATACACATATTGTTATTCACATACAGAGTTCCTATTTAAAGTTATTGGCAGAGAGATGTTGAAAATTCACGGTAAACATGAAAGCATTGAAACCAAACCTTTTTTTTTTACTGTAAGCATTTGTGGATGTGAATACAGTATTACACAGCTTGAAAAAAAGAAATACATCAACCATGTGTAGTTGTGTAGATGTGTATTTATAGGTTGGTGTTCAGTAAAGCACATGTGAGGAGTTAGAGTGAGGCTCTGATGAATTAGTGTGCCATTTTGATTTGGTTTTGTTTGAAAAAGGAAATCAAGATACTTCCTGTTAGATTTTTGTGTGTTACATAAAGAATTATGTGTTGTGTTTTGCCTTTAATGAAATTGACAAAAAGTAAATAATGCTCAGTTGGTACTGGTTCTGCTAGTGCTAGTAATGTTTTGTTTGAAAAAGTTGTAGTGTCTGGACGAAGTTAGCTGGGCAACTGTTTAGAATGAACTCAGGGTTATTCTGATGACAATTTCTGTGCTTCAGTTGTTGTTCTTCGGACGGCCATCGTAGAAGCAGTGATGCTGCAGGACTTCTGACAATTTCTGTTAGTTTTTGCCTAATAGTGCCTAATTCACAGCTTATATTAATGGAACAGCACTGCTGTTTAATATTAATATGCCACAGTTGTAGGTTCTGTACATTATGAAAAGACATCCTACAATAGAATAAAATAATGACTTTTAAAGTTACATTCACAAACCTTATTGCTTTCCAAGTAGTAGCATAATGGGGATTTTAATGGTCATGCAGTCTTCGTTGATAAGTTAAAGAGTCCTCAGTTGCCTCATGTAAGCTCCGAACCATACGTTTCAGAATAAAACTAATGAGCTATTTAAGAGCACTTGAGTAGCACAATATCCATCATCGACTTGAGCTTGTCCTTACTTCCTTTGAGAAACAGACGTTATTGTGTTGCAGCTTTATTCTCAGCTTGTCTTTCACTTTCATTCAGCTCCTATCAAACAGGAAGATGGTCTGTGAGCCATTTTTTTGTCCTCCATTCAGCAGGCTTCAAATCAGCTTGATTGTCCCATCTCAATGTAAGAGGTTTCCCCAGCTGACCCGAAATCAGTTGAACAATCTTTATTTCTCTCAAGTTCTAACATCTTCCCACACATGACCTCAAATCAAACTTAATGGCCTTTTATGCACTCCACATAGCATCTTCAAACTGACCTGAAATCAGTTTTATAGTCTTTATTTACTGCTCACCTTAGCTGGAGGACAGCTGTTTAGTTGAAGAGCCATCTCCATGCCATCAAAGGGCTTTTAATAATGCTTCGTAATGAATGGAAGAGGGTCTGAATTCAGTCAGTTACAACACTGACCTGCTGAAAGACTGACATGTTGAAAATGGATGCCTTTAGTCTAAACAGCCAATTTAAAAATTACTTCCTAATCAGCAGCTAATTACTAACTGCTGCAAATAAGCCAAAAGCTTAAATAAAAACACTATTTGGATAAGTGCTTAATCAAGCGACACTTAAACATGTACAGACACTTTAAAACAACAAATCAGAGTTTTTAAAACCTTTTTAATGCCAAGGACCCCCAAATTTGATCTTTTTGCAAGGGACCTCTCTCAGGGAAAGCAATACATTTGGTGACACTTTATTTTAAGTTCAAAATCTTGCCAATAGCAAACCTTTAACTACGACTTTTGCCTCAAACTCCTAATTTGCTGTTTATTAATAGTTAGTAAAGTAGTTGTTAAGTTTAGGTATTGGGTAGGATTAGTGATGTAAAATATGGTCATGCAGAATATGTTCTTTATAAGCAGGGGTGCACATAAGTGGTCTGCATGTGCAACCAAAATAAAAAATGTGCTGTGTAAATAAGTTCTGACAGCGCATTTGCGTACTGACATGATTGACAGCTGTTAATGCACAATCACCATTTTAGATTCACAAACTGTACTGTAGAAGATTTCTATTCAAACTTAAAGCATAAATCTAGGCTATCCGCTGCCGTATTTTTCAAAGCATAATGCAAAATTATGACATTTAATTCACTGACGTTCTTCGATCGGCAGCTCCAAACCCGGAAGCGCATATACTTACTTTGCCAGCAACCCGCCAAAATAAAAGCCTGCTAATTTTAAGGGGGTCAGGTGATGAGCCTAAAAAGAACATTATTTTGTTTATTTGGTGTAATGAAATGTGTTTTTATGCGGTTTAAGGTTCAAAAAACACTGTTTTCCACATACTGTACATTATTGTTTTTCCTCTATGGCCCACCTTTCTGAAACGCGTTGATTTTTACAAAGCTTATCGTTCTAAAAAAGCAAGGTGTGCTCTGATTGGCCACCTATCCAGTGTGGGGCCCAAAAAATGGTGGGGGGGATTGGCCGAATTTCTCAAGTGTGTGACGGAAATGTTACGACCCTTACCATACTGTGATGCCATGTCCCGGCGCGACGAGTCAAAAACATTAAAACGTATTATAAACAAGGCATTTGTTGAATCCAGTGGGGACATAACTACGGATTATAATAACATATTCTGTCTTTTTACTCGTTGCGTTGCATCACGCCGCGTAAAAAACCATTTGTAACGGAGAAATGACCAACCAACTAAGTGCATCTACACTGAAACCTATGAAACATACTATTCGACTGTGAGTCAGAACCGCATTATCTACTCTCCCCACGGATCAGGACAGTCCTCCGTAAAATGCTTTGCACACATCTGAATATTTGGTTTGCACTGTTCTGGAACAGTGTTGTAAATACAACTAACCACTGATTTCTAGTCGTGTCCTCTTTTGGAAGGCCAAACAAAGTATTTTTGCTTTCGCAATGAAACACACCGGCTTCACAACATGGCGGAGGCAGCAACAATAAAGTTACGTCTTCTTTCTTTGCGTGAACTTTGGGCAGCGTTATGCAAATCTTCCCAAATAGTGACGTAGATATGTGGGTGTGTGTTTAAATTAGGTGTTTTAGGAGGGCGTGGACAAGCCTTTACTTTTATAAAGAATATCTCTTTTGGGTTTTAGACTTTAGTCTTTGCACTTTAGGGATCTTATCTATTCACGAAAAGCTTGTAACACTCCAAAGAGAAAGTAAAAATTTTAATCGCATCATATGACCTCTTTAAGTTCGAAAATGATGAAAATTTAAAAAGTAGTAGTAAATATTAACATTTCATTTTTTTATATAAAGTAATTGTATTAGTATTTAATACTTACCTTTAATTTTAAAATATAATAGTATTATCACACATTATTATTTAGTTTATTAATTTTATTTAAATAAAACTAAATAAATAAAGTGCAATATTATTATCAGTCTTATTAAAAAAATTGTTATAGTTATATTTAATGGGTAACAGTATATGCAGTGTGAGGACCAAACAAAATCCCAGGTTCCATATGATAACCGCTGAAAAATTAGTGCACCGCCTGCTTTCTAAGCACTAATAAATGGCCAATGTGTTAATAATAGGCATGCTAAGCAACTATTTAATAGTGAGAATTGATCCCTATACTAAAATGTTACCAACTATTTTAGAGATCATGGTGTTATTATTTACTATAATGTTATAATTTTTTTAATGTTTTGTAAATGACTGTTATTTTTTTTATTAACTTTTTCGTTTGTCAAATTTGTCATTTTTATTTATGATTTTTTATATATTTTTCTGTTTATCCCTTAATTTGTTTTATTTATGTTTTGAATAACCTTTACTGTCAGACCCAGGACGGTTTTGTGTTTTTCTTCCCCCGATGCTCTTGTGGACCCTATTTTCTGTCTCCGTCTGATGTTCATTTGGGGTTCAGTTTGTTATTCGAGTTCTAGTCTGTCCTGTGTTCCCTTGTCCAGTGTTAAAGTTGAGTTGTGCGTGTGTTACCTGCCTACCTTCTGTAGATACCTTCTGTGGATTAATTAAAGACTGTTTATGTTCATCATCTTCTTCATGCGCTCATTATACACCGCACCCCCGACAGAACACTGGACCTCAAAAGAGGAAAAAAAAGTTGGATTGGTCACAAAACGGCTCAGGTTACTTATGTAACCATGGTTCCCTGATTAGGGAACGAGACACTGCGTCCTCTAGGGTCGCTATGGGGAACGTCTCGTCGTGACCCGTGTCTGAAGCATACATGGAAAAAACACCAACTCGTTGGCCGGCGACAGCCATGACATCACTACCGGTGCGACTACAGTATAAATCGGTCCCGGGAGCTACACATCATTCACTTCTACGTCTGAAGCTTGCGTCCAAAGCATGGCAAGAAACCTAGAGGACGCATTGTCTCGTTCCCTACTCAGGGAACCATGTTTACATAATAACCTGAGACTTTTCCCTTTCGTGGAACTTCGAACTGCTTCCTCTAGGGGTCGCTATGGGGAACGGTCTACCCACGCCAACACCAGTTCTAATGTAGTTCAACCAGAACTGCGAGCACTAAGTACCAACTCTACCAAATTGCTATGGGAGTTGCCCCTGGGACGTTTAGACGGCTGTCAGTGATGTTATTCCCTACGGCCAAAGGCCTAGGCCCAAAATACTTACCTGTTAGGGCCAGACTCCTGGGCCCGGGGTAGAGCTCAAGGCTTGGGATCAGGAATAGATTCCTTTAAGGGAAAACGACCAAGAGCCTAGAATCATACTATTCTTGGCCTGTCACACAGGGGCTACCGCACGGTTGTCTTTGCATGTGGTGAAGGAACTGTCTCAACAGACCCTTAGTAGGAACACCCTGTTAAGTAGGTATCCAGAGAATACATAGGTGGAGTTGTGCCCAAGGCGGAACCGGGGTTTTAAATCACTCAGAAAGAGCACGAAGCTGTTGCGTAGCTCTTACCGTACAGGATTTTTAGAAAAGTGGCAAAGCATAACGTGCACACTTACCACTTATGTGGATTTTAGAAAAGTGTGCAAAGCATAACGTGCGCACTTACCAGCTATGTGGATTTTAGAAAGTGGGCAAAGCATAACGTGCACTACACTTGCATACCGTTCTATGGGTTCTCGTGGCACCCTGAAAAGGCAGCCTATAGATAAAAATAGCATATCCCCAGACACTATATCTACAGCTATAATGCTAGAGCGGCTAGTAGTAAATCTGTAGCTGGGGAAGCAACATCCAGCTCTCAATGGAGAGAGAGCTCAACCTACAGCATGTTCCAATAATGGAACTGCTAGCAGTTATTTAGCTGAGGGAGCAAAACACCCAGTTCTCAATCCGAGAAGGGAGCTCTACCTACAGCATATTCCAATGCTGGAACGGCTAGCAGTAATTACCTTAGCTGAGGGTCAACACCCTATTCTTCAGTCCGAGAAGGGGGGCTCGGCCTACGGCATGTTCCCATGCGAAACGCTAGCAGTATTTACCTTGGCTGAGGGAGGCACAAACCCAGCTCTCCACGGCTGGGGCATCGACCTCAGCATGATTGAAAATCAGATGGGAAGCATCTGCCCGTCTACCAGACTCTCATTCCGGTAACCCTTTGCTAAAAGGGTAGCAATTGTCTCAATACTACCACGATGCCAGCCCATGGAGCGAGATCTACTCCTCAAGAGGTAACGCTCGAAGAAACATCCCTCCCAATAACCCTCAGGTGAGGGGGTGATGCCTCAGCAAGTGGGGATATCCTGGTGATCGGGAAGCCTCTCAGGGAGACCCAGATACGGTAGACCAGTCGGGGTAGCATGAAAGCGTAACCCCAGCGCGGACGTCCTGGAAATTTTTGCAGTGACGCGCCGGGTGCCTGATGATCTCGAAGGCTCCCGCAGAAGCCTGTGTTTTGGCTGCATGATCCAGGAAGTATGAAACCGAAAACTTACTTACCTTCTGGACATATCTCGACGAGTTAAATAAACACTGCAAGTCGAGCACCCGGTTTCTGACCCCAGCACGGGAAACACTGCAAAGAAACTAGCACAAGGGTACACACAACCACCAGTTTCATAGCACATACATATTTATTTATATACATATATTTAGACATGGATTGTACTCACCCACCATGGTTCCCGCGTTGGATCTCTGTCCGGAGAAGCCTCTAGACCGGACTTTCAGTAAGGTGGTTACTATGATTAACCATAGAACCACCAAAACTCATAGTCCGAAGGAGACTGTTAATGCAGAGATTGGGTGGTTACAGGGAATTAGGAATGGGAAGAAACGGTAGAGGTTACACCCCCTGAAGAGAAGTTGGATACCTAATTATTACTCTGATCCGGACGAAAGCGCTGACTCCTTGTCTGGATCACATCCCTCAGGTATTGCCTACCTTCCTTTGACCCACGATACTTCCTACCCTTACCCGCAGGCGGAGGAGTAGCGCGAGTCGCGACACTAGCCTTCTGTGTTCGTCTCTGATCCTCAAATCGAGACGGCCCAGGACCCCTGGGTTGTTCGGGCTCAAACCCCGACCTTCGTGGAATGAAGGTTTTGAACGCCGCTGAGCGCGCCTTCGCCTCCCTAAACTTCTCAACCACCATCTCGACAGAGGTACTAAAACGTTCGGAAGGCGAAACCGGAGCATCGAGAAGAAAACCCCTCTCTTCCTTCCCGATATCTGCCAGTTTCACCCACAGATGTCTCTCCGTTACTACCATCGCCGCCATGGATCTGCCCATGGCAGAGGCGGCCTGCTTAGTAGCACGGAGAGCAAGATCCCTGGTGCGGCGCAACTCAGCCATCTCATCTAAAGAAAGGCCCTCGCCTTTATCCAGGTCTTTCAGCAGATCAGCCTGGTATGCTTGTAGCACCGCCATCGTGTGCAGTGAAGCCACAGCCTGACCTGCTGCTGCTTATGCCTTGCCATTCATTTTAGATGTAGCTTGAAGGGGCACGGATGGCAATGAGGGAGTTTTGAGAGACGATGTCTCATCCATAGAGAGATAGCTAGCTAGCGTCTCCTCTACAGGGGGCATTCTCTCATAGCCGTTTTCGCAAATCGCCTCGATATTCGCATAACTGGTATGATGAAACCGATGGATGCGTGAGGAAAACAGCCTCTTCCATTCCTTCTCGATTTCAGTATGTAAATCAGGAAGGAATGGAAGGCTCACCTGAGCTGGAGGGTTTTGGCCAGAAAGATAACGTTCGTCGAGACGACCTCGCGATGCCACTTCCTTAGTCCGTTTCCATGGCAAGTCAAGTCTTGCCGTTGCGCGATCCATAACCTCTAAGAGCTCGTCATACGCAGGGCAGGAGGATTGAGATGGCTCAGCCTCAGCTTCTTCGCTCTCCTCATCCATTTCCTGCTCTTCCTGGGCAGAACCCAGCAGAGCACTAGCCGCTGGATCAGACGATGTAAGAGAGCGAACCCATCCTCCATGCTGTCTCTCGCCCCCCCGCCTATTAGCGCGAGAAGTACAATGCCCCTCTCTAAACTCCTCAGCCAGGTCCACCTGTGATCCCCACGAGCTCATTCCCTTCCGTGCCTCAGCATCGGCGGTTCCTGAATCGCGGGAAGCAGATGGCTTCCCCTCTTTACTTGAAAAGAGAGACAGACGAGAACGGAGTTTTTTCATTGGAACAAACTCGCAGTGCACGCAGATTGCCCCCTCGAGGACAGCGCGTGCGTGCTCCTCGCCCAAACAAAAAAACGCAGAAATCGTGTGTGTCATCAGGTGTCAAATAGCGCTGACACGGATGCACACAACTTCTAAATGCTCTACTAGTGCTCGCCATACTAAATAATCGCTCTTACTTTTCTTGAACCTGCACGCTTCAACATAACAGTCCATGAAGACGAAGAAGAGAATGATGTGTCGCTCCCGGCACCGATTTATACTGTAGTCGCAACGGTAGTAACGTCATGGCTGTCGCCGGCCAACAAGTTTGTGTTTTTTCAATGTATGCTTCAGACACGGTTCACGACGAGGCGTTCCCCATAGCGACACCTAGAGGACGCATTTCGAAGTTCCCATGAAAGGGAACCTGTATTTTTCGCCCTTGGATGCGCTCCTCTTGTTTCACGTCCCCCTTACGAGATACATAGTGACATCCCCCCCCCTTTTTCGTATCGGTTTTCCGGGTTCCGGAATGCAACAGGACCCAGAGCCCAGCCCACCATCACCACGCTGCACAGCACAAGAGCCTGAGCCCACCGCTTACGGAGAGCTTGAGCCCGCCACGACTGACGAGCCATCGCCTAATGGAGCAACAGAGCTGAGGATCGCCTCGGAGCCAGAGCCCGTGAAGTCAGACCAGGTGCGAGAGCTGGCTACAAAGCTCGCCATGAGGGAGAGCGTCATGGACAGTGAGAGAGCGGAGAGAAGTTCTGCCCACTGCACCATGGCTGAGGGTAAGCCGAGCTCAGTGGATTTAAATTCGGATATATATGCAGACATGCCCCCTCTTCTCCCGCCTTCATCTGAACTCTCTGCCTGCCCTGAACTCTCTGTCAGTCCTGAAACGGTCATGGAGGCCGTTTGTGAACTATCTGTCTGCCCTGACCTGTCTGCCTGTCCAGAAACAACCACGGAGGTCGTTTCTCTATCGTTGACTCTCCCGGTGCTGGGAGTGGGCTTAGTGGTGCCTAAGCCCCCTGAACATTCTGAACTCCCACCCAGCCTCCCTCTCCCACCACCTCTGCACCAGTCCTCACCATCGCCTCCTCTGTCTCCTGGCAGCCCCTCTGCTCACCCTCCGCCCACCATCTGTGTGGTGGGATCGCCGTGGGTCTGACAGTCTCCATCGGCTTCCTGGCTGGAGGATCCCTTGTCTCCGCCTCCAGCCTCTGAGTCCCGGACGCCGCCCGGCCCTTCGCCCGCGGCTTCCGTCTTTCAGCTCCTCCTATCCTACCTTGGCCTCTGTTTGCCCGCTCCACCGCGGCTTCCGGATCCCCCGCCAGTCACTGCAGCCATCTGCTCCCCTGGCACCTCCGGATCCTCCCTTTTTGCATTGGCTCACGGCCTCTACTCTCCACCTCTGGCTCTCATCCACCTGCCTCTGCCACTGTCGGTCGGCCTCCTGGAGTCGTCGACCCTTCCTCCACCATGGCTCCTCCCTCCATGGGCTCCTCTGTGGGCTGCCATCATGGCTGTGGCCTGGGTCCCGCCTGGCTCCTCCTGCTCCCTCCAGGCTTCTCCCTGGCTCCTCCCTCCGTCGGATCCACCCTGGATTTTGGTTGTCATCCTCCTCCCGGGTGTCCATCCTTCGCCAGAACCTCCACCGGCCTTGTCTGCCTGCCTTCCTGCCAGCCCAGCACCATCCCCTGTCACCATCCCTTCTCCACTCCTTGTGTCCTCCTCCTAAGTCCCCCTCCTTCCCTCCCTTTGTTGTTCCTGCGACGCAAGGTTGCGCCTTCTGGGAGAGGAACTATCAGCCCAAGTACTTTTTTGTTGTGTTTTCATCCCTCATGTGTTCCTTGACCCAGTTTTCCCTCGTGTCTGATTGTCATTTGGTTCACCTGTGTCTTGTTAATTATCCTCGTTTGCCTGTGTATTTAGTTCTAGTCTGTCCTGTGTTCCCTTGTCCAGTGTTAAAGTTGAGTTGTGAGTGTGTTACCTGCCTGCCTTCTGTGAATACCTTATGTGTGGATTAATTAAAGACTGTTTAAGTTCATCTTCTTCTTCGTGCGCTCATTATACCTCGCACCCCTGACACTTATACTTCAACTTCAGCTTATTTGATTTCAGATGCCAAGGGAACATTTCATTTGATTTAATACAGCTTCTATATTTTATTTTGTTTCAGTTTTATTTCAATTAAGACTTTTAGTTTTAGTTAACAGTAACAACACTGATATATTTCAAGACCTAAAGAAGAAATATAAGTAATTATCAAGAAATATAAGTAATTATTAAATATTAGTCAGTAATGGTCAAATAATAAATAATGGATAAAAAGATCCAATTGTCTATAGAGTACAGTAAAAAGAGACAACAAAACAGTTTATCCAACAAAAATATATGCAGAACAAAAAATGTGCAACCTTAAGAAAGCAGCATGATAAAAGTGAAACAGTATTAATACTATTGCTAAGTATACAAATTATTGTGTAAAATGTATTGAAATAACACTTATAAATACAGCCTTTTTTTCCCCCAGCAAATTTTCCATGGACTGCCTTGCAGACTCTTGTGGTCCCTTGGGGTCCCCATACCCCAGGTTAAAAACCGTTGTCATAAAATAATAATTATGTCATCATTTACATACCCTCATGTTGTTCCTAACCCATATGAATGCACTGCAAATGGTGTTTCATGTTGTCTGATTACAAGGTATTAGGGAATCAGTTCAGTTCCTGTGGCACGTACATGTAAAGGTGAACCTTTAATTTAAGAATCTTTGGGTTAAAGAATCTGTCAAATGGGTAAATGTTCTATTATGTTTCCACAAACAAGGGATTTGAGTTGCCCAGTTGTTTGCTCATTGCTTAAGTGAAGACACACTTGTTGCCTGGAGGAGGTGATGGACTTGTGGAGAGTTTGGGCAAAAGCCAGGAGGCAATGTAAAGCTATTCACAAGAAACCATTGAAGATAAGAGTGTGCGTTTGATTTCAAGTGTTACCTAAAAGCAGCATTCCAACACCAAGAGACTGCAGCGTCACTGATAAGAAACAGAGGACATGATTGCTGCAAACACTCCAACAAAACACTCCAACAAAAGTGCTTAAAGAGACACACACATACATACACATTTACTCGCATCTAAACGAAGACACAGACTTATTTTATGGCTCAATTCGCAGCCAATCATATTCAGCAAGGATGCATTAAATTGACCAAATATGAAATGCTTACGTTTAATAGTTTTTCCACAGATTTCCCCAAATATTTATATATTTTTTTGCTATAGTTTAGGAGGAAATTTCCTCAGTGCTATGAAAAACCTCTCTTTCTCACACACACATGCACACATTTGTTCAACACCATCCATTCTTCTGTGAACCTCCTCCATGGACAAACAACTTATTTGATTCGTACCTAGTGGTTGAAAAACACGGGGGGGGGGGGGGGGGGGGGGGGTTTTTTTTTTGTTGGTTTCGGGTGTCTGTATATTTTTGCTTATTCTTTTTGAGGGTTGCACAGCAGTAGGGAAACCGCAGCCCAGTTGTTGTTGTTCTTTATACTGTCTGTCATTTGTTCTTTCACTCTGCTGTTTTTCACAGAAAATGGCGGCACAGCTTGTGGCTTACACATGAGTGTCTGTGATTGCGTGGTATGTTGCGGCACCAAACCTCCTTGATTGCTTTCTTTTCTCTAGCCAGGGGGAGGAAAGACTCTCTCCTGGTCTCTCTCCTCTGCTTTCTTTTTTTTCTCATGCTGTGAGGGAACAATAGATGACCAGGTGAGAGTTTGCTTTGTGTTAGTGTATATGTGTGTGTGACAGAGAGCTAATCCTCCCCTTTAAATGCCACTGAGTTTGAATTACTGGTCAACATCAAATTGGTCAAATTTGTCCTTTCTCCTGTTGATCATCAGGTTGTTCTGGTGTGTATGTGTAAGGATCTATTTATAGTTTTTAAAATACAAAACCGATTCCAAAAAAGTTGGGACACTGTACAAATTGTGAATAAAAACAGAATGCAATGTGGAAGAATACAACATAGATGACATATCAAATTTTAAACTGAGAAAATGTATCATTTTAAGGGAAAAATAAGTTGATTTTAAATTTCATGGCATCAACACATCTCAAAAAAGTTGGGACAAGGCCATGTTTACCGCTGTGTGGCATCCCCTCTTTTTATAAACAGTCTGCAAACGTCTGGGGACTGAGGAAACAAGTTTCTCAAGTTTAGGAATAGGAATGTTGTACCATTCTTGTCTAATACAGGCTTCTAGTTGCTCAACTGTCTTAGGTCTTCTTTGTCGCATCTTCCTCTTTATGATGCGCCAAATGTTTTCTATGGGTGAAAGATCTGGACTGCAGGCTGGCCATTTCAGTACCCGGATCCTTCTTCTATGCAGCCATGATGTTGTAATTCATGCAGTATGTGGTCTGGCATTGTCATGTTGGAAAATGCAAGGTCTTCCCTGAAAAAGACGACATCTGGATGGGAGCAAATGTTGTTCTAAAACTTGGATATACCTTTCAGCACTGATGGCGCCTTTCCAGATGTGTAAGCTGCCCATGCCACGTGCCACACGCACTCCCATACCATCAGAGATGCAGGCTTCTGAATTGAGTGCTGATAACAACTTGGGTTGTCCTTTTCTTCTTTAGTCCGGATGACATGGCGTCCCTTTTTCCAAAAATAACTTCAAATTTTGATTAGTCTGACCATAGAACAGTTTTTCACTTTGCCACAGTCCATTTAAATGAGCCTTGGCCCAGAGAAAAAACGCCTGCGCTTCTGGATCATGTTTAGATATGGATTATTTTTTGACCTATAGAGTTTTAGACGGCAACGGCGAATGGCACGGTGGATAGTGTTCACCGACAATGTTTTCTGGAAGTATTCCTGAGCCATGTTGTGATTTCCATTACAGTAGCATCCTTGTATGTGAGTACAGTGCCATCTAAGGGCCGAAGATCACGGGCATCCAGTATGGTTTCCGGCCTTGACCCTTACGCACAGATTGTTCCAGATTCTCTGAATCTTGGATGATATTATGCACTGTAGATGATGATACTTCAAACTCTGTGCAATTTTTCTCTGAGAAACTCCTTACTGATATTGCTCCACTATTTTTCGCCAAAGCATTGGGGGAATTGGTGATCCTCTGCCCATCTTGACTTCTGAGAGACACTGCCACTCTGAGAGGCTCTTTTTATACCCAATCATGTTGCCAATTGACCTAATAAGTTGCAAATTGGTCCTCCAGCTGTTCCTTATATGTACATTTAATTTTTCCGGCCTCTTATTGCTACCTGTCCCAACTTTTTTGGAATGTGTAGCTCTCATGAAATCCAAAATGAGCCAATATTTGGCATGACATTTCAAAATGTCTCACTTTCAACATTTGATATGTTATCTATATTCTATTGTGAATAAAATATAAGTTTATGAGATTTGTAAATTATTCCATTCCTTTTTTACTCACAATTTGTACAGTTTTCCAACTTTTTTGGAATTTAACAATATTCACCAACACTTTTATTGCGCCCACTAGACATGCTGAGAAGTCATTTATTTCTAATAGAGGGAAGTAGTCCAGTATATGTGCATAGGGAAATCTCATCTGATTTAAGCTTTGAGTGTGTTGAAATAGTTGAACTTTTGTTGCTAAAATATGTGTTCTAATCAAATATATGTGTGAGGTCAGAATTTGCCCTAAAATGTTATTCTTTAAACTCTGTTTCTGTAAAATGAATAATTAATAGTGAATAATTATGTCAGAAATAATTATTTTATAAATATTACATAATTATTTACCTTGATTAGCTCTAGAAATTCTATGCTTTTCTTTCAAACAACTGGAACTATTCATTCATTCCTTATTCATTAATTTTACCTTGGTGAATAAGCGGAGGGCAATCTCTGCCTTATGACAAATTTGAAAGTTCTTTTGTGTCACGGTGCATGCGGGGAGATGAAGCGAGGACTCAATTGCAGGAGAAATGGTTATTTATTTTAATAATGAAAATGAAACAAAACAAACTCAAACCACCCTGAGGGGGAGAAACAGACAGGCAGGCTCAAAACTGCACTCCATACAGACATATAACACACACAATGAGAAATGACAGATCAGCATAGGATGACAGACACAAGGAGAATAAATAGGAACCAAACGAGGAGGCTAACGAGGGAGACACAGGTGGAGCAACTTAAACAATAACGAGGTAACAAGATGGGAGGGGCCAGACAATAGACAGGAGAGAGCACATGGCAACAGACAAATACAACAAGCCATGTGCTCCCAGAACACAGTCATCTGGTGGCCCTCCTGGGCACACCCGCTGAAGACTGTGACAGAATCCCCCCCTTAAGGAGCGGATTCCAGACGCTCCACCAAGAGAAATCCCGGAGGGAGGTGGAACGGAGGTGGATCAGGGGGAGGGATGGTGGGCCAGGCCCGTGTAGTGGAAGAGGCCCTGGGGATAGAGGTAAACCCGGGTACCAGGGCGAGGCCGGCAGCAAGAGCAGAGCCTGCCTCAAGGAGGGAGCCGGCAGGGCAAGCAGCTTGGGCGGAGCCGACAGGGCGTGAAGCTTGAGCTTGGGTGGAGCCGACAGGGCGTGAAGCTTGAGCTTGGGCGGCGCCGGCAGGGCACCAGGCTCTAGGGAGGCCTTCCAGCCTTGAAGGACGGAAGAAGCCTTCCTTCTCCTCCTCCTCCGTTTCCGTTTCCATTGGTGGGGCACTGCAACCTCTTCGGCCACCACCGGGGGCGCTGCAGCTTTATTGGCC
The DNA here is from genome assembly GCA_018155175.1 of Sinocyclocheilus anophthalmus. Lineage (NCBI taxonomy): Eukaryota > Metazoa > Chordata > Actinopteri > Cypriniformes > Cyprinidae > Sinocyclocheilus > Sinocyclocheilus anophthalmus. Next base: position 133,980 of record JADLZN010002536.1, read on the forward strand.
ACCTCTGGGGGGCGCTGCAACCTCTGTGGCCACCACGGGTGCGCGGCACTTCATCAGCCGCCGCTGGGGGCGCTGTAGCTTCATCAGCCGCCTTTGGGGGCACTGCAGCCTCTTCGGCCACCTCTAGGGGTGGTGAGGCAGACCCATTCTTCCTCTTCCCCCTCCGTTTCCGAGAGGGTGGCACTGCAGCTTCGTCTTCCGCCTCTGGGGGCGCTGCAACCCTTCGGCCAACCACGGGGGCCGCTGCAGCCTTTATTGGCCGTCTCTGGGGGCGCTGCAACCTCTTCGGCCACCACCAGGAGCGCTACAGCTTCATCAGCCACCTCTGGGGGCACTGCAACCTCTTCGGCCACCACCGGGAGCACTGCAGCTTCGTCTGATGCTCTGGGGCCACTGCAACCCCTTCGGCCACCACCGGGGGCGCTGCAGCTTCATCGGCCGCCTCTGGGGGCGCTGCAACCTCTTCGGCCACCACCGGGAGTGCTGCAGCTTCATCAGCCGCCTCTGGGGGCGCTGCAACCTCTTCGGCCACCACCGGGAGCGCTACAGCTTCATCAGCCGACTCTGGGGGCGCTGCAGCTTCGTCAGCCACCTCCGGGGGCGCTGTAGTTTCATCAGCCACCTCTGGGGGCACTGCAACCTCTTCGGCCATAACGGGAGGCGTTTGCTGCAGCCCCCGTAGTGAAGAACGTGCCAGGAACTCCACAAACCCCTCAAAGGATACATGATTGCATCCTAGCATGCTCCAGGGGCTAATGGGCTCATCAAGGGCATAATTTAATAAGTCCTTCAGCGCAGAGTCATTATAGCCCAGCCCCTCTGCCGCATTCCTGAACTCCATGGCAAACTCGCTCAGCTCGGTCCCTCGTTGGCGGAGGGAGCTCGGTCTCCAGCTGGAGCATGCGCTGGCTGGAGAGAGTAGAGACTGGTAGGCGGCGTGAGCCCATTCTCCGCTGAGTCCCCATGTTGGCTGATCCATTCTGTCACAGTGCGTGCGGGGAGATAAAGCGAGGACTCAATTGCAGGAGAAATGGTTATTTATTTTAATAATGAAAATGAAACAAAAAACAAACTCAAACCACCCCGAAGGGGATAAACAGACAGGCAGGCAGGCTCAAAACTGCACTACATGCAGACATATAACACACACAATGAGAAATGACGGATCAGCACAGGATGACAGACAGGAGAATAAACAGGAACCTAACGAGGGAGACACAGGTGGAGCAACTTAAACAATAACGAGGTAACAAGATGGGAGGGGCCAGACAATAGACAGGAGAGAGCACATGGCAACAGACAAACACAACACAAGCCATGTGCTCCCAGAACACAGTCATCTGGTGGCCCTCCTGGGCACACCCGCTGAAGACTGTGACACTTTTGGTCTGCCACTTGTAGGCAAAAATGTGACAATCATATGCGAAAGTTGGAGATAATAGAAAAGGCGGCTTCTATCTTGTAGTGTGCATTAGCTTAAAACATGCTAATGTCAAACATCAAAATCAGAAGGCTTTGCTTGTTTGCTTTAAAGGCTGTGTGAACAGAATTTGTGACCAACTTAAGGACTGTGACATATTTCTGAGTGAAACAGAATTTTGAATAAGAAAAAATAAAGTCAATAGTGGTTGCAGGGTAGTGGTTAAGGGATGTCGTGCCCAATCAGAGAGGGAACACTAGATGTGAAGGAAATTTACAGATTTTGAAATACAGATTAAGAAAACTGATTTTTTTTTCTGTGAGTTGTTCCAAAAGCCCATAGTATCAGTTTTGATACTTAGCATATGCATACAGCTGAATGAGTAGTCTTTCATAGTGTGTAAAACACAGGTGCTAGACATGTTTCAACCTATTTCAGTGTCTGTAATATTTCTCTCCAGAAGTTATGACCAATAAAAATGTCTTGATGATGAAATTTGTGTCATTTGTACTGTACGCATACAATATCATATGCAATAAAAAAACCTTAAAGGCACAATAGGAGATCTTGGAAAATGCTAACTTTAGCCTGATAGCACTGAACACGAATGTCCCACCCTCCCTGCAATCGCCGTCCAAAGCCTCGCTCCCTGAACGCATATACGCTCACAGACAAGAGTACCAGGGATAATATTACTACAATAGGCTACATCAGCGGTTCCCAATTCCAGTCCATGTTCTGAAGTGAAGTAAACTTCAACGTAATTTCCCCGCTCAGTGAGTAGGGAGCAATGAACACTGTGTAGGGATCATATCGATCGGAACACAGTTCATGCACGTAGCTCACTTCTAACGAGCTGGTTATCTGAATCGGGTGTGTTAACTAAGCGAGACATTCAAAATATGTAGAGCGGGGGCGCGAGGACTGGATTAATCGCTGGGCTACATCATGTGTCATTCACCGGTGAGAAAACTTTAAAAGTACTACAATACAAGGAAGGAAGATCTGGTTTTTGATGTTTGTCTGTCATTCTCGCTCTGTCTGCACAACGTGCATGAACGCGCTGATGACATATCCTGTCTGTGCGAACCGGGTGCGCAGAGGTATGCTAATATGTAAGTTGACAGGGAGGTAGGAAAGCTTATTAAAACGCTCGGTTCGAGCAAATCTTTTGATTTGTCCTACGCCTTCCACAGAATATATAAATACAGATGAATACATTTAGACCACTTAACTTAATGATTGCTATCGGGATATGAAGAGACTTTCAACCAGCATAACAAAAAAGTTTTTGAAGCATCAATGTAGCATTTGGACCAATCAGACACACAACTTTTTGTTATATTTAACAAATAATATCTAACGACCCCTCACCTAACCAAAGGGCCAATTACAAGGGTCTATGGACCCTTCCCCCAAAATGCACCTAACACCTCAGAAAGGCAAAACAGGCCTCTGGTTCCATGGTAACCAATGCTGATATCACCGGTTTTATGGCCTAAAAGGAATGCAGTGGATAAACTCCCTGCATTTTCCTCATAAGAAAAACACACAATGCCCAGAGAAATGGACTGTTCTCTAATTAATTCATAGGAAAACCTTTCTTTGATTGAATACACATATCCTTCAAGGTCATTGTGTATACCATTACTGTTCTTGTATATTGTCTGTTGTAGTGTATGCTGTTTTATGCATGTTATCATAGACCACTAGTTAATATAACCTCACCTATTTCATGATTGGTCTCTATGAATTCATCTTCGGATGATCTAAATGAGAGTGCATATTACATGCTGATACCTATGAAACATATTGATGTTCTAAGAATCTTTAATAATTTGTATATCAACATCCAATCCAGTTACATATGCAAAATACCATGCTCGAAGACAAAGGGCAATTAAAAACGCAGAAATCCACTTGAGATTCGGGAAGTCTCATTGGATGAGCCCATCTTGAGAGGCGTGAATCTTTGCGGGCTTTAAAGGCCACACTTCATGTGACCTTGCTCAGTCGGTGGTTCGGTCGGATGCTAAGGTGAAGATGTGAGGAAACGCTTCAGGATACCATAAGCATTGTGCCAGGCTTTTCTTCGGCCTTGTCCTTTCCATTCATCAAAATCCTCTGACTCAAAACTGGTTCTTTCTCATCAACCAAATTCAGCAAGATCTTGGGGCCTTAAGATTGCATCAGGAATCTTTCTCAGACATACTCGCAAGTATCAAACTTAGTCGATTTAATTGATGCATTAAGTATCAGTTACACCTTTTACAAGGTGTGTTTGAACTAAGAATCTGACGTTTGTCCTCAGGTTTTAGATCTGTTGAATATGCAAAGTGTTCCATAAAATTCATTCTTTATGCCTCTTTCTGTGCTGAGTTAAACTTTAACCCTTTCCTATACCAACTGTATGTGTGTGTGTGTGTGTGTGTATGTGTATGTTAGACCAGTTTATGTGTGTATGTAGGATGTTAGACCAGTTTATGTGTTTATGTAGTATGTTAGACTAGGTTAAGTGTTTATGTAGTTAATAAAACTTTACTTGTATCACACTTGACGTGTTCATTGTTTGCTCATAACCGGAGTCACTAATCAGGCAGATTTACGTTACAAGCTTATAGAAATGTACAGTAAGAAAGTTATTTCCCTTAAACAGGAAATTAAAGTTCTTAGAATTGACAAGACAGTTGACCCTGAGTGGTCAGCTAAATATCTACAGCGGATCTAAAATATGAATGGTTAATTATAACTAGTTATGGTTAATTATTCATATTCCCTGTTGTGAGCTAAATTCGCTACACACCTATTACACCTTTAAGTATACTTAAGGCGTACGACTAGTAATTTGTGCTAACAAAGTAAATTATTAATTTTGATTTCACGCAGAGTTTAAACAGGAAAAAAACACTGGCCAAAAAAAAATCTAAGGAATTAAATGCATCTGGTTGATGTTCAGCTATTTTAATTACAGCAAGTAAAAAATACTGACAAATAAACCGATTTTTGCAGTGTAACTGTCCTCGTCTTCACATCACATTGTCATGGCAGCTCTGAACCTCAGAAAAAAATCTCTTGTCAGGTATAATTGAAAAGAGAGTTAAGGCTTAGCGATTGAAAAACATGCGGCCAACCCTCCCCTGCCTTACAATAACCATACCACAAATCTCCTCATGGGTTATGACAGTCATCTGGCCACTGTGCTGTAGTTGCCTGATGATAGGTTTTCTCGCTCTCGCTCTGTCTCACCTCTCTCTGTGGTGTCCAGAGCTGGAGTGTGAAAAGAAATTGCTGCTTTAGCCTTCGGTTAGGCCCTGTGACAGGTTAACACACACACACACACACACACTGAGGT